>JAUMHM010000079.1:21805107-21818916 GCA_032362435.1 Melikaiella ostensackeni
GTGTTTACAAAATGTGTATTCCACCAATTTTAAATCCCATCGACTTTCCTTTTTTTGTACTGTTCGATTATTTTTATTAATGTAATTACTTTCTATTAAGTTTGATAAAGTTTTCAGTTTTATTCCATTCACTCATTGACGATAAACTTAATTTTACGTGACTTTTATTAATAGTTTTAAGTTCTCTTCCATACTACATTTGAATCTCCCGCATATCCCGATCTGTCGCGAACCAAAACATCCTTAAAAAATGGCGGCTCCTACGCCTTCAAGTAGGCACACGCGTTTTCCATTGAATCCTGTATCCAGTGTATTATATATATATATATATATATCAGTGACTGGAGAGCTTACGTCACGCTGGACGAAATGCGGGTACTGAAGCTTTTGCGGGTGGCCCACATCAAGGTGGGCTGTGTTTCCGGTGAAATCCACAAGAAAATGGTCATTTGACACCGAAATTTAAAGAGCCAGACAGACCGGAAACTGCTGCAAGTGCGCAGCCGAGGGATACATGTTTGCGGACTATTTCAGAGGAAGGCCACAGTTCCTCTGCAACATCAAAGAAGATAAGCCTAGGACAGACTATGTACCGGGCACAGTGAGGTTTACTGATTTCAACGAAATAGCCTCAGAAAGGAAGCAGTGAATAGCCATGTAAAGAGCTAGCAGACAGCAAGGCAGAAAGCCGAAGTATGGCATAATCGCCTATAACTCATGACCCTGAAGTAATGCGAACGTCGATACCGGGATCGTAAGTTGGCGGTAGAGAGGTGGGTTTAGTGGTTATTTCTGCGGCTGAATCCAACAAATCCTGCGTAAATGGATTCCTACCTCCTCTACAAAGAAGCAGATTGTACAGAAGCACTACTAAAAGCAGGGAATAAAAAAATTAGTTGGGTCATGTGTCTGGGAATCTAGGTATCTAGGAATCACTGTATCAATGGACACAAGTTTAAGGGCTACAGAGGCGACCCTCACTGTACGTTTTGCTTGGATAAAGAGTAGTGCTATTCGAAGCACGTTGAAAGTGCTAAGTACCCACTACTCAGTATTTATGGTAGAACTTAGGAAGCGTTCACAAATGGCGTCACGCACTGAGACATAGGAAGAGGTCTTTGTCAAACATAAATCACCGCGTCATGTCACGAAAGTTTTTTTCACATCAGCAAAATGAGAATTATGTATTCCATACTTCTTCGGCCATCAACACTCCCATGCTTCGACGCAGATACGGACCAAGAAGGAAACCAGTCTAATGTTAGGAGTGATACACAGGCTATTTTTCAGCATTAACGACGCACAGGAAAGTGATCTCTATCTCAAATTTTACGTAGGTACTAGGTTATGTTTTATTCGTTAATGTAATCCCGAGTCGATATCTCAATTTTTCGTCCCGATATTGATAAGATACCAATTCGATACTGGAAGCTGCTTTTGACTCCGTATCGTCTCAGTCTCGGGAATATCGTATCAGTAGCACCAGTAAGCAGAACACTCAATATTTTCCAAAGTAATCAACTGACATTTTCTAGATACGAGATTAAAGCGTATTTTTATAACATACTTTGTTAATGAGTAGGTTCTGCGGCTTCAGATCCCTATGTAATACATTTTTACTGTGACAAAATGCCAATCCACGTAATAGTTGATACCTGAAATAAAAGATGAAGAATTTATTGAAGTTGTACATCGAATAGAAAAAACAATTCGCAAAAATGTACTTGAAAGTGGACATTTGTAAAATAATAAAAAATTCGAAAACTCATTCCTTATTTGCAAAATGCATGAGGGTCATTCAAGTATTACGTAACACACTTTATCGGTCTTTCATATTAAACTCAGCTATTATGAACGTACGGTCGCTGAAATGGTTTATACCAAGAATGAGGAGAGTCATAGTCTGAACAAAGTCCCAGAACTTTTCAGCGAGGCTTATAAGGAAGCGTTCACATATAACGTACCGTTATTTTCGACCTTTTTTACGTCTCCTCTCCCATGTAACAGACCGTAACTTTATGTTTAAAAATATAATATACGTTTTCTAAATAAGTAAAAGGTTTTTTAAGATCACGTATTATCTAGAAATAAATAACACAATATTTTTATGTAACAATGAATGTTTTTTAAATATTTTTTTCGCCATACAAATATTGACATTACTCAATATAGCTACTAATTAAAATTCATCTATTTAAAACTTTTTTTCAATACAATTAAGTATCAATCAACAGTTTTTAATGAACTGAACGTAACTAAAGACTGCAGATGATAAATTATATCTTTGGATCAAATCCATTTCAAATTCTAATCTTTTCAGATACACGCCTATTAGGGCGTATCGAAGAAAAAGTTATTTGCGCGGAATTCTAATAGCAATGAAAACGTTCTTTTGGGAGTCAAAAACACTCTCCTAAAGTTTTATAAAAAAAAAATCCTCCAGTCTCCGCATCGTAGGTATAGCTAAAAAGCACCAAACTACAGGAGAATTAGGACTGACGACAGCATCGAAGTTTACAACTGGAACTTCTTCACAAGAAGCTAAACTTTTTCCGATTGGACCAGAAAAACGTTAGGACCAGAAGTTCCTCCATCAAGTTTTATAAACAAAGTTTTGAATGGCAGCTCATTACCATGAAACTGACAGACACTCCACTGTAGCGGTTTACCCAATTACAATTCTAGCAATCGAATTACACCTGCGTGTTTACGAATGTTCGTAGGACAGCCATCACAGCCTACACAATCTAGATTGGAGGTATTAATTTTTTTGTCAAAGAAAAACTGAAGAATATCATGTGTAATCGTTTTTGCATCTGAAGAAGATGAGGATATGTGTCCTAAATAAGTGATTCCTGGTTCTTTAATGAGAGAAGTACCTGTATGTTCTTCTCGTTTTGTTATTTGCCGTGTTTTTCCCTTACTTGTTCCATCCATTACTTTTGTTTCGTCTTTTCTGCCATCGAAGTTAAAAAGTCTTTATTTCTGAAGCCAATGAGAGCTGCTCTTTCTGAAGTTGTTAACAAGTTTTTGTTCTGTCCCGATACAGTTTATTCTTGTCAAAAACTAAACCTTTTACTTCCAGAATGTACTAACTCACGTCGTGTAAAATTGCTGAAGCCAGTAAAGCAGCAGACCTATATTCGATGCCGTATCTATCACAGACTTTTGAAAATGTTTCACAGTTTAATCTCGTCTAATCTGTCAATTTATTCCAATAAGGGACACAAGAATTCTCAACATCTTCTTCGGTGGGCTGGTAATCGTCTTTTACATCGTCATCCATAACCAAGACACAGTAAGAACTTGCACCTTCAATTTTCACCTTCTGACGCTTTCTTTGGATAACTTCTTCACTTTGATCTTGAAGTACGTCAGCCATCAAACGCTTCGATTGTATAGTACTTCATAATGATCTGATTGTTCCGAATCGATTTTCGGAAGAGACGTAAATGATT
Organism: Melikaiella ostensackeni; assembly: GCA_032362435.1. Classification (NCBI taxonomy): domain Eukaryota; kingdom Metazoa; phylum Arthropoda; class Insecta; order Hymenoptera; family Cynipidae; genus Melikaiella; species Melikaiella ostensackeni. The sequence continues at coordinate 21,808,566 of JAUMHM010000079.1, forward strand.
TTAGCATTCGCCTGGAAGATCGCTGATCTGAGAGAAACAACGCGAAATATCACAAAAACTTGGGTACCTTTTAGATTCTTCTTCAGTTAGAATTTTTCACATTCGAAAAAATACTATCTCATGACATCCAAGTGTGTAGGTAATCTTCAGTTACTTAACTCATTGTATTTTCGAACAATTGTACATTCGCTTAACAAATCCATTTGAATGAACACAAACCACTGACAAATCACAGATCACGTTTTCTGAATTTAATGCGAAAAAGAAATGATATTTAAAATTCGGGTTTTTCAGCTCTCTCTTTACATACTCGCGATTAGGCAGTCAAAACTCAACTGAATTCTTTTTCTGAAAAAGCGGGTAGGAAAAACAAAATGTAAACATAAGCCTGGTGAGCCGTGGTGCACTGGTAAAATGTAAAGAAAACCTTGATGCACTCAAAACTTGCAGTACATAGGTTTGTTTTCATTCTGGGGATTAGCGAGCTGACCGTGAACACATCAAAATATCATCTTATATTAAAAAATTGAAAAATTTAGATTCTGCGCATTGTTGAAACTACAAATGACTTCGGTTTCAAAATGAAACAGGATGACTAAATTAAAACTAATGTTAGAAATCAGCATAAAAGTTATACGCTGATAATTTAATAACATTATAAGAAGCTAATATATGTTCCCACTATTTTTTTATTCGATTTTATTCAGAATATATTTCAAGAAATATATAATACTCGTATGATGGTCACATGGTCGATAAAAGTGATATAATTCTAAGAAATAGCGAAAAAACTGATTTCAGAGGATTTTTTTAATAATCAACGTCATTCTGATCACAGAAAAGTTATTTTAATTACTTCCTCACTGTGCAGTTATAAATCTAGGTACACTTGAAAATATTTCTACCTTATTTAGACAACGAAAATTAATTTTTTTGTGAAATAAAGAGCACTATATTACTTTTAGATACTTTCTTTTAATTCAGAGTCAATAAAAATTATTTTAATATCGACATTCTTCATATAATATTGGTGTAACATATTCAAAATACATTCTTCTTAACGTGTATCAGACATTTCATGGTTAATTAGTCGAGAAAATTGCCGTAACTCTAAGAAAATAGAGAAAAAGTCGATTTTTTTCGGTATTGTGAAATTTCAAGGTCACTTAGGTAGGGTTAAGACTATTTGAATCATTTTTTTGCTATGTAGGTACAAATCTACCTGCTTCGAACTATCCTTTCTGATAATTGAGATACCAAAAATTAATTTTATTGCCAAATAAAGAGCAATATATCACATTGAAATAATTTCTTGTAATTCAAAGTCAACAAAAATTATTTTAGTGTCAACACTTCTTATATATTATTGTTGCAATATTTTGCAAATACATTCGCATTTTCGTATATCACACATTAAATGGTCAAATTATCGAGGAATTTACCATAACTCTAAAAAAATAGCGAAAAAGTCGACTTTTTTCGATTTCTTGAAATTTCAAAGTCACTTAAAGAGGTAAAAAATATTTTAATGGAATTATCGCTATACAGGTAAAAATCGACTTACTTTGAACTATTCGTATTGATAATTGAAATCTAAAAAAAAATTTGATTTTCAAATTTGAAGAAGTGTGTCGTTTTTTTGTGATTTTTAGTAATATCTACGATGCGGAGACAGAAGGAATTTTTTTATGAAACTTCAGTGGAGTATTTTCGACTCCCCAAAGAAAGTTTTAATTGCTATTAGAACTTCGCACAAACAACTTTTTTTCGATACGCCCTAACGTCTATGGTTGAGCCACATATATCTACGCCTTTGCAGAAACACCGATTCACCAAACTAATGATTTTTTTGTTTCTTTTACGCATCTGGATACATGCGTACATTTAAGCACATATCAAGATGGAGGCGGAGTGTGCACGCTCTGTCTTACCTCTGTTCTATTGTTTTACTTAGGATTCGAAAAAAAATCAGTCCATGCGTTCTAAGCTACGACCCAGGGCACATTTATGTGTGAACATCTTCGACAGAGGTAAACGTAAACAAATATGACATCAATCAAATAATAAATCACATAAGTTTAACCAAGGAATAGATCACATAAATTTAGCATTTAATACCAAGGTTCCAAAAGATTTCACGTAGAGTTCAAACATTTCACAAAGATTTCAAAGATTTCAAAGACTTCACAAGGAGAATAAATCACATAAGCTTTTCATTTATTTGAGTTTAGGAAGAATTTATTTAATCATTTACTCCATTATGATTTTCGTGATTTTGGAATTTGGAATTACTTTCAAATCTGACCAGTTTTCTCATCAGGAAGAGAAGTAAACGTCCGGTCTCTATCCCTCTCATCGCTCTATGGTCACGCGTCAGCTACAGTGAAATACATTGAGTGAATATACATCGGGAGAAGCATAGCTGAGTTGGAGCGATGAGAGGGAGAGAAAAGTAAGCGTCCAGTCTTTCTCTTTCTCATTGCTCAAAGTCAGCTACGCTTCTCCCGATGTATACTCACTCAATGCGTTTCACGCTTGTGTTACCCAAGGATCTAACGCTCTGACAGAGGCTTCACTCTCCATATAGCGCTCATAGATGTTCACACATTAAAACTTCTCCAGTCCAGTTTCTAGCTTCTCTAGAATGGCTCACTCAATGCGTGAACTTATAATCATTTATTAAAAGTAATTTTCTATTTCCACTATAATTGTTTCATACTATGGATCCTAACCTAAAAACTCATAATACTTTTGACTTGATAATTCATATTCCTCTGTTTGAATCTGCTCCAATGAACTGTCTTTTAACTATTTTTCACAGGATCTTTTTCTCAATTGTACATTGTAAATGTATGTGACTTATTTAAATCACAAACATTTACACAGAATTTTGATATGATTAATTTCGCTTTTGAAACATTTTTCAACATTTAGTAATCAGGGTACATTTTTTTATGTAATTCCTACGATCATCCTTGTGTATCAACATTTTTTCCGATTTTTCTATTTTATAAAAAATGAATTTGCGACTTTGAACGGGAATGCGAAATAAATCTTTTCACAATCCACATGTTCTCTGTACTGTATCGTCTATACAGGGAGAAGCTCATCTCTCATAAAGGTACTTAAAAATAGTGCACAACTTACAAGAACGATTTCACCACATCCAAGTCAATCTCTCCATTCAGACTATCAAAATATTTTTTTAAATCTTGATCACAATGCTCGAAGACTAACGTCAGTTTTTTGTCATTGTGAAGAACGTCATTCAATCTCACTATATTTTTGTGTTTTAATTCTTTAAGCAAACAAATTTCTCTAAGCGCAGAAGACGGCACACCCTGAAAAAAAAACTTTTTAGAAAAAAAACTTACAATATAATCAGGCGCGTATTGGATGCCTCATTGACAAGAATATAAAAACAACCAATTCCAGCCAACCCAAGGTTAGTTCAGGAATAGAAGATTTTGCTCTACTAAAAAGTACTCATTAGAACTCATAAAAGTCCGTCTTTAAAACTAGAACTTATAAAAGACTTTTGATAGAATTGCGACTCTTTACCCAAAATATTAGGTTTAAATTGTTGTCCTAGAAACTTATGTTTTCGATAATTCCAAGCTTACACTGATAACAGATCTTTCCCGTCTATCATCTAAAAACTGAGAAAATTGCGGGAAAAGTGCGGCAAACAGATATTCTTAGACCAATCGGTGTGCTTAAAAGTTTAAATTTTATTTACCAAGTTTTGTCTGTCTGCAATACTTATAACTTGAAAGTTTTATTTAAATTGAACTAGCGGTTTCGAAATAATAAGTAATTCAAAGATAGTTTATGTCAAAATCAACAAGGCGTAGCAGCCACTATTAAGAAAATGTTCAAAAACCGTTTGGGTCCAAAATGATTCCTACATAGCTCTGTAGTTTCATTATGTCCCATTTAGTTTTAAATTCTAAGAATTCTGAACTGGAGCACGGTGTCGACCTTTTTGACACTGACGTTTATGAAACATCAAAATGTAAAGTTTTAAAATAAAATATTATGCAGATTTTTCACTTTTTCACTGTTTCGGGGGTATGCCACGCCATTATAAAATCCAGTGTCTGCGGCGGGAAGGGCGAACAGTGGCGCTGCGTACGTTACTCTCAACAATTGAATTGCAAACATTGCAAAGCATACTAAATTTTGTGATTCATAAGAAATTTGAACCGTTTTTAAAGTTTTTTAAAACTCTAAATTCTTTAGTTCTTCAGTCCAGCACTACCATGGTAAGGTCAGTAAGTAAAAAAATTGACCCGAATCTACCTTTTAGTATCTCAAAACATGATCCATAGTAGAAGCAATTGATTTTATTATCGCAAATCACAATAGAATAGCATTACGGGCTCAAAAAATGCCTTTAAAGTGTGTCCACACATTTTCGAAGCATGGTTCACAGGCCAATAGGAAATATAAAATGAACTATTTTAAAATGTATGTTTAATGGTATTAAAACTTACCATTACAAAAGGTACAATTTCTATCACTAATATTTTATTTTAAGTATAATATAAACCAGTGGCGTAGCCAGGATTTGACAACGGGGGGGGGGGGGTGCATGTCTGAACAGAAAGTATGGTACTACTTACAGAGAAAAAAATTAGGGTAATATAGTAAGACATACAATTTCAAAATATCATATTTATCATTATTATATTATTCCTATTCGAACATTAATGTTTAAAATGCTTATTTAATATTGCACTTAGTCTAATAATGACAATAATGATAATAATATTAGTTCAATATAGTATAGCAGTATTTTATATTACAATGTTTTTGAGTATACTATGAACAATGCAGCAATATTAATTGCATTCGCGATTCGGCTAGTTCAGCGTTTAATTTTAGATTTTTATCTCTAGACGTCGCGGGTTTTTCATAAGAACATTTAAAATATCCTCAGGGTTCAGTGATTTACTTCGGTGTACATTTAATAAAGCCTCACCATTCAACCTTGTTTCTCCCGTCGAGTTTCGCAAGTAATTCTTCAAACGACGAAAAGTGAAAGAAGATCGTTCGTTGGTACAAGTAGATACTGGCAACTTGCTAATATTTCCATAAAAATACAAATATTTGGAGAGACATGAGCGTTAAGAATTGATCGCGCTGTTGCTGTTGTTTTTAGTTCCTTCTCCTCTTCAAGTTTCAATAATTTTTACAACAAAGTTCCAATTCTGCGTTCAATTGTTCTTCAGTGCCATTTATGTCAAATTCGTAGAACTTAGTCGGTGCTTCGTAGCTTTTGAGTTGCTCAGACAAAATACTCGAAGGGTCTGCTGGTAAGAGACATTGAAATCCCCCTAAAATCTCTTTATGCTGGAGAAACTTTGGCTCTATTTGATTCATAAAAGAATCTAGGAAAGGGACGAATATACTAACTCGATAGTAAAATTCTGGTGTATCTGTTGGAATATTTGAGCGATTAGTTCGATGAGCCACAGTGCGCGGAATCTCAATAGGAAAAAAGTGCTTCGTAGCAAAACTGGAAGCAGATTCGAATATCTTTAAAAATTCAGCATCAACTTCTAACCTCAATGATTTCATTTTATCAACAATATCGCCGGCTATTTCAACTGCCTTTAATAACTCAAGAGTTGGCTGTTGCAGGACTATACATACAATAACGCTGAAAGAAGACTTTTTTCAAACACAATAAAGAGATTATAAATTCATCTTTCTTAATAGCGCACAATAGTTGAGTAGCTACAGATGAAGATTCCCTATCCTCCCAATTTGAAATTTCTGTCAGAGCTGGAATTATCGCATCGTACAGTTCAGCCGCAGTGCTTACCGAATCATATCTTGGGACCCAACGAGTCACACAAAGTTTTTTTAGTTTTTCGCGCTTCGACAAAGGAGTTGCGGTTTCAATGCAATTTTTCGAAACTTGCTGTCGTTTCGGAGTATTGAGGAAAGTATACAAAGTTTGTACAGTTCCCATACAATTTCTTATTGTAGATACGTTGCAGGCGTCAGGATACTGCTAGATTAAGATAGTGAGGAGCACAATGCACGTACAAAGGTAAGGGTAAAGTTTCTCTGACAGCAGCTTGTACACCGTTGAATTTCCCACTCATAGCAGCAGCTCCATCATAACCTTGACCGCAAGCTTTGCTCATATCTACACCAAACAAGCGTAAACTATCCAAAATTACCTGAGCAATACCTCTTCCTGTCATGTCTAGCAGTGGCACGAACTGGAGAAAATGGTCATTTACTATACACTTATTACTATCAAAATAGCAAACGCGCAAAGCAATGTCTTGTGTTTTATCAGCAAGGATCACAAAACAGCTTGAAGCATTCATTTCTTTCACAATTTAATTGCGGAAAACGTCATTGCATGCATCAAAAATTTCATTTTGGATCGTAGGACTTGTGTACAGCGCATTCTTATTACTACTTTCTAAAAGTTTTTAAAAAATCATTATCATGTCTACCGTGATAGCGCAAAAGAGCTCGAAAGTTTTCTAATATTCAGCGTTTATTTTCATTGTCCAATTACACATCAATTCCTTCATTTCTGCCAGATATTAAGTGGCAAAGGCCTTCTGCATTCTCGATACTCTCTTTGTGATACTCATATTCCTCATGTTTAAAGAATCGTTCCAGTGCATCTTTCCAATTATCGAAGTGGACCGTGCTGAGTTTACCTTCAAGAGTAAAAGTTCAATTCAAACTTTCTCTGCTTTAAATAATTAGTGCAAACAATATGTAGGTATCGACCTAATTTTACAGTTCACATTACAATTACAGAGGATTATGAAGGTTCAACTTGTTTTTGAATTTTTCTTTTGTTTCATGATTAGCAAATATTTGCTCAAAGATATATTTTTATTTAATTTAATAAATAAAATGAATCAAATGAAATTAATAAAATTGATCAAATGAAATGAATGAAATAAATAAAATAAATTGATTAAAAATATATGTTTGAACTATACATTATTTTTCAAAAGGCATTTGATATTCTTTTTGAACAATATTCTCATGACAATTCCCATTGATCGCTCATCGCGAAACATTTCCGCCAAATAAATTCTTGAAGAGGAATAATATTGTGTTAATTTTTTGACGAATATTAAATGCCAGCAGGTCGCTTACTTGACATTGCGTCGCGTACAAATACAAACTGATATTATTTTAATTTTTAAATAGTGAGTATTGACACGTTCGTCTGTTTTGCTGATGTTCACTCTACTGATCCTTCTTGACACCTTCCCTATGACTGAAAGTTTAAAAGTGTCTACTTGCAAGCAAACAGAACACTTTTCTGCTTTCCTTTAGAATATAATTAAACAGTGTGCCGACAAACTCATTTGCGAAAGTGGGTACTAATTTCATTTTACAATGATTACCATAAATTACCTGCCGCTTATGCTCTTCTATTAGATTATATTACATAAAGATTTTCTATAGAAATATTTTCAGACCTCAAGTTTATATTATTACGGCTCACATTTTGTGTTTTAGAAATGAATAGTTTTATGAGGGTTCTGGAAAATTTCTATCAGGGAGACAGCTCATTACCTGTGACAGTGGGCGGGGAAGTAGTTTAGGAAGGTATATCGGATGGACGGAGAACTTAGACGGCTTACAAAAAGTAAGTCCAAGAAAACGTTGCGTATTTTAATTAGTATCCATTGACGTAACTGATAACATCCATAATTCAGAATAAAACTAAATAAATGAACAATAAAAATATATATTATAGCGCAATAAAACAATCTACCAAAGGATTTTTGGATCCCTTCTATTTTAGAACTTTAGGAAGACTTTTTGTGTTTTCCAAAGTTCCTACTTTAAAAATGCCCCGGTGACTTATTTTTCATCCTAAAGGGTTAGTCTTGAGCTTAAGATGCAAGGAATTTATCCATCTATATGGCCCTATACGTAACTCAATATCGGCCATAAGGGCCCTTTTCTTGCGGACGCCCACATATGTTTAAAACCAAAAAATAATTGGCTCAAACTCATGTTAGGGTACCATCGGATACCTGACGGCCTGGCTAACCTTTTCCATTGTTTTGCGCTCCGCCTCGAACAAACTCGAGCTCGAAGCTTGACGGGGCGTTGTAGTGCTCAACCGGAGGCTACTGTGTACGTTGCGATGGTACCTTCAAAACTCAATCCCCATTTAATCCAACCGCCGCTAACACAGTAACGTTAACGCGTTACAATTTTTTGCTAACTGTAATGCAAAGTAACGTACGTTACTGCACGTTACTTCAAGGAATTTGTTTATGGCATTCATTATATGTCATGATAACCAATCAGGAGACATATTTTCATTATAGAACAAGGCTGAGGCTACATGTAACACGGCAAAAAATTCTGTAAAATATGTTTTGGAAAGACTGAACAGAGAAAAACTTAAAATAATGCACGATAAAGTGGCAACTTTAGCCAATCACTTTTTTCCGTGTAGGAACAAATTTTAAGAACGGCCTTTTTTGACAACTACTTATGGATTCTACTTGTCAATGAAACACATAGTTCTTTTTTGGTTCTTAATTAAAGAAATTTGTAACCATTTTCATAATTTTTTCAAGAAAAAAAAATTGTTTGCAATCTTATATACGTATCAAAGCAGCACCTCAGATCTAATAAATTCCAGAAAATTTTTTAATCTCAAATTCAAGAACTGTCTACCGTTACGGAATTTTTCGTGCGACTAACCAGACTAACTAATAGTGGGGATGGGGATGGCTCATCAAGACCTCGATTTGACATTTGACCTGAGTGCTGAATCATTTTGCCATTAGTATAATTTTAAACGTCAGAGGAGAAAGTTGTACTACGTTTAACTAACGAAATAAAATGGAGTACCTGCAAAGCGCAAGTAAGATTCTCAGGCATGTTTTGAATACTGGGATTGTTAACTTTATTTTATCGCCGTGGGGCTAAGGATTGTCGGAAAAAAGTGCTAAAAGAGGAAAATTTTTCAATGTTCCAAACGTCAAATTTTTAAGAATTTTACAAGTTACAATTTGTTAGTTGCTACGGTATCCATTAAGTGGAATTGCTCGGGAGACGGAGCTTTCTGAAAACACGGTTCGGGCTATAATTTTAGATCTCCGAATGTTTCTTAAGGCATGGTTGTTCGAAACAAACTCTAACATTGTGGGACCTGAAAAAACGTCAGGTGAATTTTGCATAATTAAATTGACAAGTGGAATTTGTGTATGTATTGGGGATTACCACGCCAATGTAACCTGTTTTGTGGAAAATTATCATAAATTACTTCAATAAAAAACAAAAAACAAAAAAAACGCATGCCACATTGACAAGTGGACTAGGCGTACTGGGGATCACCACGTAAAAAAAACGCGCCTCAGTCTCGACCTGCATGGTGGTGTGGAACAGAGCCATTCAAATTTTAAAGGTATCATCGCAACGTATACACTAGCGGACCAGTCTCCGGTTGAGCACCACAACGTCTCGTCGAGCTTCGAGCTCGCGTTTATGGGAGGTGGAGCGCAATACAATAGAAAAGGTTAGCCAGACCGTCAGGTATCCGATGGTACCCTGACATGAGTTTAAGCCAAATAATTAATATATATTCCTGGAATGGGCCTGGCTTTTCCAGTAAAAAAGCTTGGCGGAGATTTTGTCCTGAAAGTCCAAGCGGTTCGATAGCTCAGTTGATTAATTCATACGCTAGGTACATACGATTTAAGTAGTTGAGGCAGGGTTCGAATCCCCAGCGGGTGCGATTTTTCAGAGGGTTTAAGCGTGCGATTATATATGTAAGTGACTGTGCGTGCAATTATGTAATTTTCGAACATAAATGAGTGCAGTTATAATATAAAAAACTTTCTTTTCGCAACCAAATCTTTTTATCGATGTTGGCCTAGCTTGGAGAACCAATGATGTGCCAACCTCGTATTCCTTTGTTGGCACAACCTTGTCAACAATTGTCGGGCCAACCATGAAAAATAGGTGGGCTTGAGTTATTATTACGCTTGTTGGGCTGACCAATCAGGGTTGCTACAAAAGTCTGGTTTCAAAATTCCATGACTTTTCCAGGTTTTCCAGGTCTAATTTTGAAAAAATTCCAGGTCCAATTTTTAAAGAAGTCGACTTCATTGGAAAATGAAGTTTAGTAACTGAAAAATGATTGAATTCTTCATTTTATTTCGAAAGGTTGAAAAAATGAACTTGTTTCCCTCTTAAGCTGAAAAAAAAAGTCTACGAGAAATGTTTAAATTATGAATTTACTTTACTTTTACTTAACTTTACTATATTTCATATAGTGGTTAGTATATATTTGTATAGGCGCTCGGTCATAAATCATTGCTAAAGGATGCAA
>JAUMHM010000079.1:21840079-21856130 GCA_032362435.1 Melikaiella ostensackeni
ATATAGGTGTATATGCTTGCAGTTTTCACATAAATTAAGATTGTTACGGATACACCCATAATGTAAAATTTATATCTTCACACTTTTCTGTAACTATATATACAGAAGTTTAGTCCTTTACTTACCTGACTAAGCATTTTATTCCGAGCATCTAAGGTGTTACTTCGTGGGACTAGTGTGACCGGATGCTTGGGTTACGAGATAATAAGATAACTATAAAATAATAATTCTAAGCTAAGGGGGCTCCTAACAACCCACCCCGGTTATTTACTATCGTTCTCGATTGTGAGGGCAGGGAAGGACTAATCCTATAATATTGCTAGATTATCCTTGAAAATATTATTCTTTCTCATCCTAATATATAGTTCTCGATAATGCAGTTGTTTGCAGTTGTTTGATTTCCATATGTATATATTTTTTTTTATCGAAAATTTTATATTTTATCCGCAAGCCCTTATATAGCCCTTATATATTAAAGCTTTTATCATTATATTTCGCAAAAAAACTAATAACTAATGAAACATGGCCGTTGGCACTATACTTTGGGGACCATTCACATGGTCTGGAAATTCTACATCGGAAGTAGGATAGGGGTGTTTAGCTGCAATGGAACCGTTTGAGAGGGTGACTGCTGCGTAAACAACGATCTTCCAGGTTGGGATTGGTAAACATCGAAGTTGACGTGGGCCACCTCATACAAAGGTTCGACTCTTCCAGGAGATTGGCCCTCAAGCGTGACTTTTAATGAGATTTTCATTTTTTTCGGCAGCAATTTGAGGTTAGGGCAGCAGTTTACATAGTAGCTACTATGCTTCGTTTTGTTTTCAAATTGACAGGTTTGATCACATTTGTTAATTTTTGTTGGTCCTCTTTTTAGTATAGGTGATATCTCTCCCAATCCAAAATGTAGTGGAGCTTCGTAAGTAAATTTCGTTAGGTCGTTTCGTATTAGAATACCAGGTAGAATTAAGGATTCCATTCGCAACGTGCATCCTGGTAGTACTCGTATCTGTCCGGATCCTTAGAGCTTGATGAATTTTGGTCGATGTCCTTGACTAACTATTTCAGCCATAGTAACTTCAGATAGAGAATAAATCTATTCTCCTAAGGTTTTCATATCTTCGAGCAGGGCCCTGGGTGGAGGTATAATTTTATATTGCTAGTTTGCATGACTTCAAGTGATGGCCGCAACAATAACTCGCTCTCACAAATTTTGTAGAAGGCAGATTCGCAAATAGGTTGTACTCCTTTGCACTGGAAGTAATTTTTTGAGCTAAAGACAGTTTTCAAAATCTCCTATAGATAATAACAAAGTAGGTTCTTTTACTCTCACCTAACGCAATGTAGTCGGTCCAAGTTGAATATAGGCTCTTTCAGTCCCGTTTTTCAGAATGGATTAGAGTACCGATGCATGAACGAATTCAGGGGTGAATTTGGTACAATGTGTATTCATTTTTGTCTAAGAGAGGAATGTCCAGAGTGATCCTCAATTTCCCTTCACTGGTTGATATCGTTGTAGTGGCGATCTTAATGAGATTGTCGAGACTAATCGATGGCTTAGATTATGGGATAATGAACTCGGGAGCCTGGTCCTGTATGTCTCTTAGAATCGGTTCCAGCTGTTCAGATGTAAGGAGCATACGAGGGCTGTTTGATAAGTCAGTGACTTTTTGAATAAGAGATTTTTTTCGGCAAATAAACAGTTTATTTCGTCAACGCCATCTATGAATAGACTACTGTTAAATCTTGAGCAAGCTGGGTCATTTTATTTGTGTTTGACAGCCATTGAAAGCAAATAAGCTCGTGAATTTTAACGAAAATGGAAAAAAGTGAATTTCGTGTCCTGATTAACCATTATTTCTTACGTAAAAAAAATCATTACTGAAACGAAGGAAAGGCTTGATAAATACTATGGGAACTCTGCACTATCAATTTCAATAGTTGAGAAGTAGTTTACTGAGTTCCGTTGTGGTCGTACCAGCACAAGTGACACCGAACGTTCATGTCGCCCAAAAGAGGTCATCACGCCAGAAATCGTCGATAAAATCCATGGAATGATATCCGCGAGATGGGTGCCGCGATTGCTCACACTCGACCATAAGCGCAACAGTGTTTCTTCGGGTGAACGTGCACCAAAGAAGGCCAAGGTGGGTCTGTCGGCCAACAAGGTCATGGCCACAGTTTTTTGGAATGCACGCGGTATCATTCACATCGATTACCTTCAGAAGGGTAAAACAATCAACGACCAATATTATTCAGAGCTTTTGGACAGATTCGATATTGATTTGAAGAAGAAACGACCGCATTTGTCAAAGAAAAAAGTGCTGCTCCATCAGGACAATGCACGTGTGCACACGTGTGTAGGCACGATGGCAAAAATCCATAAATTGGGCTACGAACTGCTACCTCGTCCAGCATATTCTCCAGATTTAGCCCCCTGCGACTAGTTCCTGTTTCCAAACCTGAAGAAATGGCTGGGCGGTAAGAGATTTTGGTCGAATGAAGAGATCATCACCGAAACAAACGCCTATTTTGAGGGCCTTGAGAAAACCTATTATTTGGAAGGAATAAAAAAATTGGAAACATGCTGGACTAAATGTATCGAATTGAAAGGAGATTATGTTGAGAAATAAAACGCTCATTCGCTGAAAAAAAAATCTCTTATTCAATAAGTCACTGACTTATGGAACAGCCCTCGTAGTATGTAGTTTTTCTTGCCGAGATAAATAAATGGTATTTAATAGTTGGCTCGCAGATCGAATAAAGTCGTCTAAACCAGTTTCTATGAAATACAGGGTTTTCTTCAGGATCTGATGGTATTCTATGTGAGAATTAATTGTGTTGTCTACATTGACTTTGTCAATAAAAATTTGAAAATTCTGTTTTGATTGTTTATCATTAGCTTCAGCCTGGGCTCTAACAATGTTAGTTTGTTGACCCAAAATGTGTGTTATATTTCATTGATTAGTGTATAGATGCTGAATTTTCTCGTCAATTTGCTGACGCTGGGCGTCGGTACTTAAGCCTGCCATGGGATGCACGATTTCACCTATTAGCCTGTTGAAGAGAGTCAAGCGGCGTGGTCACTTTCGAATCCCAATTGACAGGATCTCTTGAATTGGATCTTGAAACTGGAGGCTCAATTCTTCCATTTGTTTAAATATAGTCTGTTGCAGGTGTTTTACGTGACTAAATTTGTTTAGTACTTGCGGACCTTGCAAATACTCCTTCAAGAGTATCTCCATTCGAGTAGGACATTGTGAGGTCATCTGGTCCAGTCTGTTGGTGAAGTTTTGTAGAAATTCGAAAAATGATGTACATCAAGGAAGGTAGTCACCCTCCAGACAGTTGCTTGTCGCTTGTCCTTTTCATCCGTTTCAAATACACTCCGAAACTAGTTTGGAATAGCTCGTACCAGTATTTTAGCCTATGTTGTTGCATGATATACCCAAACAGAATTTAAAACGTTGTCGCTGTTAAACAATACATCACAGATTTTTAGAACAACGTTTTACTATAAGCATTCGAAGTGGGTAATCTTCAATTTTTTTATTTTTCATATGAATTTAGTCAATCCCTGATTATGCTTAAATTAGGCCAGTGAAGTCCTTAGTAGCTTGTCGCTTCAGTATTTCTAACCAGGCTTTTTCTTTTCAACGCGCTCAGTAAGACAATTCTGACCGGACAAAGAAGAGATGGAATATATTTTATTTCATGATATTTTTTAGTGTTGTCAAATTCAATTTCTATCTATGCCCTTATAAGGCCAATACAGGCTTCAATATTCTGTTAAAAAATGTTTCGTTGCTGGAGAGGCTCCAATACCCAACCAACAACTCCATCTTGTGCATGTAATAGGAAGTCGAACTTTTCGACAGGAGAAAGTTAATTCAACTATGAGGCTCTATTATTGTTGTTGCATATTTATTACCATATCTTTCATTTTTTCACAGTAAAATTACCTCTCTTCTTGAATACCTTAATCGACAATTCTCAGCAGAAAGCGCGCGAAAGCTTATGCGCGTGCTTAATGAAACACATACCATTTTCACATTCTAAAAGCATATTATTATCCTCGGTATAACCGACAATTTCATACGTACCGGTCCTTCGCTTATCCAACTTATCGTCGCGCATGCGTCATGATATTCAGCAATTATTTTACTGCGCATGTCCTGAGCAAGCACTTCCAGTTCTCCTTGTCATAGGGTGAATTTAATTTCACCACCTCGGAATATATCGATCAGCAATTCTTCCATTTTGTTTTGGAACAATATTCCTAACGAATCACTAGAACTTGCCATTCGACAAGTTTTCTGAATGTCGCGTTTTAAAGTTCGGAAAAGGTGAGTTAGACCCACGGTTATATCCTGCCAATTAGTTTCATCGAAATGGTTTCGCCTCACTACCATGGAGTAAACTTTATGACGTCCTCGAGGCGTTACCAGAATCTGACACAACTGGAGCCTTTTGTCCTCAAAGTCGTGGACATCGAGACACTCCGTGGCTACTAATAATTTGAAGATAAGATTAGTTGGCTCACAACGTTCCATAATTAAGTGAGCATAGTTATCTCGGCGATAGGTTACAGTTTAGTCCATTGATGGATCACTACAGTCTCGGCCGTTTCTAACCTATCTGACTTAGATTTTTTTTCCTCTGACGAACTGATTTCTAGAGAGGGCGATGGAAAGTCAATGTAGGGCATCTAGGAGAATTCTGAGGTACTTCAGAGCGATTCTCTGACTCATTCGACGCTTGGAGCTGATGCGATCGTATATTGTTTTTACCTCGGGTTGGGCCATCATTACTTTGGGTTCCGTGACGTCTGAAGAAAGAGGTAGATTTAGCCACAGGGGTAGTAGTCGTTAAAGGGGTTGGAAGCAAGGATCTTTGCGGGCGCTGTTGACCAACAATAGGGGAACCATCTATATCATCTATGCCCTTAAAGCAGACGATACTTTATCTGTCCCTTCTAGTCGGTTCTGTTGAAGTCTGAACTAAAGGTAGGGGAAGTTCGCCTTTTTCATTGTTTTCCGTTGATGATTCAGGTGTGACTAATTTACTGGAAGTTTGATCTTCTTCAATGTGCGCGGTGCAAGACTTTGGGAATTTATCTATTCCTTTAGTGAATTCGTTATCATCAAACTCTTCACAGGGATCACTTTCATCATTACTGCCTGGAGGAGGGCTAACATCTACAACACATGACTGGCAGGTAGGGTGTTCGTTTGAAACGATGCCTTCCTGGAATGTCTCTTGAGTGGATTCCAAATTTGGGTCAGGTTGTCCTGCTCCTGCTCTAGCTAGGCCATTAGCCATTTCGTTCCCTTATATGCCCTGGTGGCTAGGGACACGAGCTCGATCGACGTTGAAAGGACCGATAGCTTCCTTTAGTTTCACGAATTCAGTTTTATTACTAACAGGTTTTCCTTCTGAATTCTTCTATCTGTTTTCTTCCCCTTTAGGAATTTATTTAGTAGCGCTATTCATCAGGCATTGGAAGTCGGTATGGAAACGAAGGTTTCTGATTCCAGCTTCATGGGCCTTATTAGCAGCTAATCAGGCAGTCTGAATCTCAGCGTAATTGTTTGTTTGGTGGCTTTGGACCCTTTGTGATGCATTCAGAGGGTGATTTTTTCCAAGTCAGACGCCGATTACGGCTTTGGATTTCTCTTGAGCGTAGTAGCAACAGGCACCGTCATTATATACATCTACAATTTCTTCACCAGGCCCTAGGGTTTGTGAGTCAGTTTCCAGGCAGGTTGAAGCTTAAAGTTGAAGTACCAGAGAACATAATTCTCGGGGCCGAAAGTTCGAGTTCTACTTCCGGAAAGGCACTGTGGTCTGCTCTGAATACAGGACCAGCCGAATCTTCGAATGAAAATTTATCACGGGATGACGTTGCGCTAGTTGATTCACTAATGTGCATGGGGGTTTTCGGATTTTTGCGTAAATGTGTTTTCCGTTTTCTCAATCTTGAAGCGACGGTACTTCGGTTCAAGTTCGAAACTTGTGCAGGCTTAACGACAGACCGATAAGATTCATCCGGATCTTTGAAGGGCTGTAATTTCGGGAGTCTTCCTCGAATCTTGACTTTTGAAGTAGTAGGCTGAAGGTTGAGAGGTGCGGTCGCTAGCTCTTCCGAGATCTTACTTGAGACCTCTAATTCTTTGAAAGATGAAATCGCATTATCAGACTCTCGTAGATTCTGACTCAAGTGCGAAGTTCTCCTGGCCTTGGAAGATACAGCAGGTCTCTTAAGGATTTTAGGCCCAGAAGTAGCTGGATTTTTCAGAGCCGACCATTTGCCTTGATTTCGGAATCCTTCTCCGGGTCACTAGATTCAGATAACTATTCCCAGCCTTCTCTGTTGCAGGACAGGGCTTCCACTCCTCGATTAAACTTACCTTTCTTGTGCTCGTACATGATCTGATTATCTTTGAGTCAGAGATGCCAATACATCAATCTTGATTCCAGATTCGTTATGTAATTTATCCAATGTATGGGCTCATAGTCACAAGCGAGTAGGGTTTGAAAACTTTATTGCTGCTCGGGTCCCCATATCCATTTTTCGTGTTTCTTAACGAGTTCTGTTAGAGGTTTTGAGATCTTGGTATAATCTTGGATGAACCTTCGGTAATATCCCGTAAGTCCAAGGAGTGGCCTAGCAGAACGAACCTTTTTAGGTTAAGGGAAGTTTTTTATAGCGCTCATTTTAACTCGGATTGGATTTACTCCTTTTCCAGTGATAATGTGCCCCAGATAAGACACCTCTGTTCGTGAAAAGTCACACTTGTCGGACAGAAGCTTGAGGTTAGCGTTTCGTAAGCGAGAAAGAAGACGTCAAATATTAATGTCATGTTTCTCGAGCGTTTATTGATAGACAAAGATGTCATCCAGGTACACAAAGACTTCAGTCCCATGCATGCCCTTCTCCACCGTGCCCATCAGAATTTGAAATGTTGCGGGGGCATTCTTGATGCCCATGGGCATCCGCAAGTATTCAAAGTGACCTCGCGGGGAAGAAAAAACCGTTTTAGCATGGTCATCAGGGTGGTCATCAAGCACCGAAAAGTACTGCGCATTACCCAACTGGTCCAAGGTGTCAGTTATATTTGGTGATGGATAGCCGTCTCCGATTACTTTTCCATTGAGCTCTCGGTAGTCAATGACGACTCTAAATTTCTTCTCTACGGATCCGCCAATTTTTTCCGGAACTAATAATTAGGGGAAGTTATAGGGGGACTTGGAATCTCCGATAATTCACATTTTGCACTGTTTTTCAGTTGCTAGAAATATTTTTTTAGTATCGTCCGATACGGGTCGTTCTAGGAGCTTTCGAATTAAGAGGTGAATTTCTGGGAAAATCATCTATTTCAGATTCCGAGCTCTCTTCGTCCGAAAAGGAGTGTTGTTCACGACGTGAAATTCGAGCTGAATCTTTCATAGTGTAACATTGA
Source organism: Melikaiella ostensackeni (assembly GCA_032362435.1). NCBI lineage: Eukaryota > Metazoa > Arthropoda > Insecta > Hymenoptera > Cynipidae > Melikaiella > Melikaiella ostensackeni. The sequence goes on from JAUMHM010000079.1 coordinate 21,847,543, forward strand.
TAGTTCCTAGCGTATCTACGGGATGTTCCGTTATTCCGTAAATAGTGATGGAATCGCTATGTTTGACTTCTAGCTCACCTCGTATAGCCTTTAGCTTAAGGAAGTTCACTTTCAATCCTGGATCCACGAGAAGGGTTGTATTTGGACTGCGGAATTGTGGTGCAGACTTTCTAATGACAGGGGATACCTCTAAGTGGGTTTTGGTATAATATATCCTTCAGCATCCTCCAGAGATTTCACTGTTTGGCGGTTCTGAGGCTTTGGACTCGTCCCTGGATCGTCGTGACAAGTCAGAATTGAGTCTAAAGGATCTGAAACTCAATTAGAAGGTAGTCCCGGGGAACAAGACCTAGAATTACATTGTCGAGGAGGCCATTAGTGTTGATAGAGAAAAATTGGATTCTATTGACTCGGCCAGGAGAATTGGTTTTGAATAATCGGGTTAGTTTGGCCTTGCCAAATATTTTGACTTTGTAAGGTCAGATTTTGAGTATTTTGGCACATAGCTGAGTTCGGCGTAGTAATAATAATTATCCCTGAGGAATAATATTGTGCCATTAGCGGCGGGTAAGGTAGAATATAAGGGTAGTTTGGCATTGAGAAATTTCGGGAAAATTGTATATTATAACCCGCATATTGATTGCTGTAGGGTTGATAATGTGGATTGATATAGGGCAGAGAAGGATGAGAGTTTAATAGAGGGATGTTCACCAACCCGAATTGTTTATTGGTTTAGCCTTTTTTTGAAAAGGAATATTTGGTCGCGCAGGCAAGGGAAGATTAGCGTTAGAAGATCGGACTGTGGCTTTTTGTGCTTTCACATGATGAATCGAAGCCTCCTCCTTTAATGACGCTCTGATTTTTTCTTCGATGTGTAAGGTATGTTCATACGCCTCCGACAAGTCCTTTGGATTTCACGTGTCTCGCTTTTACTGGCGTCTACATTCCTATCGGGACCCTAAATACAATATTTCTTCTCTAGCGCGTGTTAAACACCGCCTAATAAACCGTGTAGTCTGTTATAATTATCGCTCACGTTTTCCGATTGTTTCATCCGCAAGTTCACAGTCTCTTGGATGTCATTACGATTACGTCATTGACTGTGTTAGATGTTCTATTTCTAACGTTTTCCCGGGCCACACCTACTAGCTTGCTTAAAACTGCTTTGAAATATGCAGCTTCGGTATAATTCGTGATGTAAACCACACCATTCACGACATCTTGCAAGAAATCATTTGATGGAGGACTCTTGTCGTCGAAAGATCTTAAGTGACTCGTGCTCCGTTGCAAGGTCATGCATTGTATCATAAAAGCCATGGCCATGGTTTCTCAGGATTATTTTGACTATTTTTGGCATTTAAATCACGCAATATGGCTTTTTCGTACCTGTCGCGCACCTTTTCATCTGCTCGATGTTTTTTCTTAGACATTGCTTTATTTGATTGAGGTCTTTTAAAAATCTTTAACTCTTTTCATTTTTTCTACCAAACAATGTCTTTAATTAAAAGGAATAAGAAATTATTTTATTCAAGTCCGTTGTTAGGCTATAAAATTTGATCTCGAATTCAATTTTTATTGAAAAGAACCTTGTTTAAAAATTAAACCGTTTTATTTTTTTATTTTACGTATACTTATTAATTCCATTACTACTTTACTTCAACCTGACCAGTGAAGGCTTACTATTGGTAGTTTGGAAATATATCATTTTTACCGATTCGAAAATTATGAGTTAAAATTTGAATATCCAAGTTTTATCCTTGTAATTCTTAAACTCAATTCTCCACCAGTTCGCGCGGTTCGTGATTTTATTTAGTTTCAGAGCAGCCTCTGTTCGACCAATCAAGGAGTCAAGTAGCGCTGTAAATTTCACGTCTCTTCTCAACTCCACAAAGTTTAACTCCGGATCTAGGGGTGGTGGGGCTACGTAAATTACGGATTGCCTTTGCACCACCTCAGGGGTTTCAGGAATAACAAATTCAGGTTTCTCCTATTTTTCACCTGGATTTGGCAGACTCAGTTTTTCACAAACATTTAGATTTTCAGTTCAATTTTTCCTTGCGTACTTTTCTTGGACTTGCCTTTTCGCACGATTTCTAACCTTTCGTGTAGGAATTTCGCTTTTCAAAAAATTAGGCATTTGGACAAATGTTACCCATCAGATACGATCGACTCTAACAAGAATTTTTAATTTTTGAATGAATTCAAAAACCCCGCCTTGAAGGAGAATGTTGATGAATTTCAAAGGACCTCGCCTCGTAGGCGAAAATTCATTGAAATCTTGAATGTTGAAATTATAAATTTGTTGTACTCATTGAATAAAATCGTCCTCAATGATGCATTTCCTTCCGACTAAACTTTCAAAAAAGAAACTCGCCTCAAGGAACTACAACTTTTCAACTGATAAGGTAACGTGGGCGACCGACAAGATTAGGCTATCCCACCGCTGCCACCAACAGTTTGTCACGAACTCACGACCGACTTTTTTGAATATACTAAATAATTTGCATATTTAATATGGTAGATGAATGGGCCCGGAGGTTCAAGCCACCGAATTATATAAAGGTGAAAAGATAATCACAACCGTATCATTCGTTTATTGTTTACGGGTTTCTTTGTGGAAATTATGAAATTATTAACTATATTTATCTCGTCGGTGCTTCTTAAACGAGTAACGACATATGTCTACTCAAATTACCGCTAGTCTCTATTTGCCGTAAGAGAGAAAGTGAGAGAGAGAGAGCGGGCAACACAATCTTTTTACCGCTGACGAGGTCGCGTGCAGGGTGCAGTTCCAGACCAGACAGACTTCTGTCGTTTGACCCTACTCGATTAATCCTACGCGTACCCCGCCGCACTATTCCGTTTCCCTATCTAACTCCTTTTTCCGTCTACTTTTCCTTTTCCAATTTCAAAATTTTACTTTGTACGTGATCTTAGCTTTATTTCTCACAGGGCTACCGACAGCCAAAAATAATCCGAAAAAAGATACTGGAGGGATCCACTTAGAACGGGATAAATCGAATTATTCTCTTGTTCAAAATCTTTAATTCTTGTAATCTCTCAACCGGTCCCGTTTCACTAAGATTTGAACTTTCTAACCGTTTCCATTCCACTGAAACTTAGACTCCTTAACCGTTTCCCTTTCACTAAGACTTAAACTCCTTAACCGTTTCCGCTTTTAAAATTTTAATGTTCAACTTTAAAACCTTAATGTCGGCACTGATCCTCACTTTCCGGTTCTCCTATCCTTGCTATTTCCGTGGGGCGAAGTACGCGGTATTGGGGGCTTGACAGGCAGAAATCCTCCAAAGAGAATTCACTCTCACCTATACTCGTATTCACTTTTCTTGATCAAGTAAGACTTTCTTTCAGACTTAACACTGAGTAACTTGGAAGAGAACTGCCCTGAGCATTTTTGTAAGTTTCGGCACGAAGAAACGAAGCTCTAGGAGAGATAGGGAAAATTGCTGATTCGCATTCATTTGATTGGTGGAATTCATGGGGTGATTGTAGGTGTGGAAGCGCGGTCATATCCCGAGTTTACAGGAATGTACTGATATTGCAATTTTGGCAGACGACACTTGCTGCTGAGCCGAGAACCGATTTTATTTTAATTCAAGAATATACTTAGTCAGTTTAAATTCTTCACTTCTAACTACTCTGTTAAATTCTAATAAAATTTAGTTGAGTTTGAAGATTAACGAAAATAATTCGGGATGTGTACTGTTATCGAAAATATACTTTGAAGATTTTTTTACTTCAATTATTTGATTTTGGTGAACTAGCGAGATATTGTTTTAATCTTCTTTCTGTAACAAGATGTTCTAAGTTTGGAGATATATGCAAAAAGGGTTGGCATAGCTTCGGACCTGCGGTGGTTGTTTGACCAATTTTATATATATATATATATTAAAGTTTAATCCTTCACTTACCTGACTAAGCATTTCATTCCGAGCATCAAAGGTGTTACTTCATGGCACTAGTGTCACCGGATGCTCGGGTTGCGAGTTAATAAGATAACTATAATATATATATATATATATATATATATAATATATAAAATAATTATTTCAGGCTGAAGGGGCTCGTAACCCTTTGACAATATCTCCCTGTGTTTTTGGAATTTGTGCAAAAAAAATCATTCCTTGAAAGACAAAATTGTTTAGAATATTGCGGAATTAATGTAATAATCATAGAAAATAACTAAACATTCATCACGAGAATATAACGTAGTTTGAAGCATATAAAATAAACAACAATTTTTAATAATTATAAGAAGTTAATTCGAACATCGTTTTCATACTGAACATTCTGACACCTCTTAGACTTCTTGTCACTATAAGATTTGCATATGGATTACAGAATTGTGCAATTTTTATAAATAAAATTAAAAGTCCTATCGAAAAACTAAAAATACCCTTAGACTCTGCTCGGCAATATCTCCCTGTATTTTTAGAATTATGCAGAAAAATGATGTTTTAAACAATGACATTGTTCACAATATTTCAGAATTTATTGTATAATCATGGAGAACAACTAAACGTTAATCACTAAAGTATAAATTTTTATTCAAAAAAACTCAAACTCATATCGGAAAACTAAAGATATTATTGGATGCCGCTCGGCAATATCTTTAGGTGTTTTTGGAATTATGCAGAAAAAATTATTTTTCAAAAAATTACATTGTTTATAATATTTCGGAATTTATTTAGTAATCATGGAAAACAAACAAACGATTATCACTAAAATATCACGTAGTCTCAAGCATATGAAATAAACAAAAATTTTAAATCCTTACAAAAAGTTAATTTAAACATTAATTTTATCCCCTCCAAGCTGACGCCGCTCAGACTTCTTGTCACTATAGCATCTGCATATAGATTGCAGAATTGTCCAATTTTTATAAATGAAACTGAAAGCCCTATCGAAAGACTAAAAAGACTGCTCCGCAATATCTTCCTGTGTTTTTAGAATTATGGAAAAATAAGGTTCTAAACAATTACATTATTTATAATATTTCGGAATTCATTTAGTAATCATTGGGAATAACCAAATGTTCATCACTAAAGTATAACGTAGTCCCAAGCATATAAAACAAACAAAAATTTTCAGTATGTAAAAAAGTTAATTTAAACACTTTTTTTATACCCACCACGCTGACGCCACTTAGACTTCTTAAACAAGACTTTCGTTTGAAGAAAATATGTCCAAATATCTTCAATGAATCAAGAACAAATATTTTTCGCAATTAAAAACAGCCTAGAGCGCGAAACGTTTCATTTAGGTCCCTCATCACTTGTATAAAATTTGAAATAGATCGATCAATAACATGATGTGTGGAAAACTTTTGATTAATGGGGAATTTTACTAGATTTCCTCTATGAGGTCGTTGAAAAAATAAGCAATGCTTTTTCTGACATCCCCCCCTTTTGAAAGTCTCGTTGTTTCGACGTGAACAAAATATAATACAAAGTAGGTATGCAAAAGAACTTATTAGAGAATAATTGATTCCTAAACAGTGATTGGTTGAAAATCTGCCCGGATTGAAATTGATCAAGGCAAATCATGAAAAAATATTCAAATTTGAAGATTCAATTAGAATTAGTAAAAAAAAAACATAAACAATATTTCATTCACGTGCATGAAATGAGAATTTTGTGAACTATGTGGTCCAGTAATTGAAAAACTAACTTTGGAAACCTCTTCTGCGAATAAACCTTGATTTGATCACATCAATTTGTATGATTTGAGCCATTCTTAATTTCATGCGAAAGAAACTTATCGTGAGGAATGTCGTAGACAGTAGACACGCGACGAGGTTTATATTAATCGATTTTGCGTAGCTCGCGGGGAATAAGCGATAGGACAGTGGCCTCGAGTTGGCACCTGTTTTCATGGGATGATGCAGCCGCAATAAAGATCCATGGAGGCTGCATTCCTAGGCCATGACAGTATACATAAGACACAGGGACTGGTAAACAGTTAATAAAACGATTGCAAGAGTACACCTTGAGCACGTGCGCTCGGATAAGGGGATTGCTAAAAGCTCCTGAATTCTGAAAACTCAAAGAGTTAATATACGTCGAGCCCCTGATAGTGTCAGAAAGTCGGAAGATGTCTCCGAAGACGAGAGCGCTCCTTGCGCTCTTCGTTCTGATCGTTCTGCTGGTCCTGAACCTCGCCAAAGCTAACACGGTGTGCAAAAACATAATGATGGATGTGATCTTGGAACGCTGTCACGGATTTACTTCCCGGTACAAAAGACAACATCCAGATAATCAGGAAGTCATACGTAGAGAAGATATTGGTACGTTCTTCACCCAACTGTGTCTCCTTTTCCATTCCAAGATTCTTCTGTGCACTCGATAATTTCATAGTGATCAGCTGAAAAATATAAGAACGAATTTCCATCAACATCGTCCTCCAAATTTTGTGACATTTACGTGAATAAATTAATTGAATTCAAGTAAGTGTGAACAATTTTATAAAAATATTTGTATCTGAATCATTATTTCTGACGTGATCGCGCCTAAAAAGCCAAAATCTTTTGATCGGACTCAAACTTCGGCAATGTGTTATATTCGATGGCAGAATATGGAAAGAAATTTGACATCGAGACAAATATTTACCGAGAGGAAGAGGGTGACATTTGTGTGTTTTTTGCTGCTACCATCAATTTCAGTAACTTATTACTCTTTTAATATCATTGAAACCAAATTTTGCCTACAACAGTTTCGATAGAATTTTTCACGCCCTTTTCAATGACTGTAAGTATTTTTCGAAAAATTAAATATTTGTCCTACAAAAATGAAGGTCAAGAATGAATTTAAAATTTTCTCGAATTTTAACAATTTTTTTTCTTTGTAGGCTTTTTAAATATAGCTGAGATTTTTTCCTTCAAGGATATTAAGGTCAAAAAATGTGCCGACAATTGCTTGTTTATGAAAATAAGCGTTAAGTATTTTTTTGAAGATACTACCCAGGCGGAAAAATTATACGAAGTGCAAAAAATTATGTATGATTTTTATTTAATTCACACAAATAATGTATAAAACTAATGAAAATTATACATAATTTTATCCTCTATATATAATTTTGCTGACTGGGCATCTTTCTGGGCGATTGAAAAATGTTTTATTAATATGAGTAAAGAAAATTTGGTGTGCTATAGTTTCTATGGGATTTTCCACTCCCTTTTCATTCATCATAATGGATAAGTCTGCTGCCTTTCGACTGAAGCGTGTTGCGGACACATTTTTTAAGAATCTGAGATTTTGGAATAAGTAATTTTGTTCTATTTAGAGTTGATTTAGCCTCTATAAGTACTTTATAAATTATGTATATTTTAGTTGTGAACTGTATTAGAAGGTGCAAGAGTGCAGTGAAAATGACGTTTTTCACGTACATTCGAAAGTTCGTAAATTATCAAAATATATATTCAAATTGAACCTAGAGATGATATAATGATTGAGTGGCCTTTAGATTTTGCAGCTTATCACTTCATAGTCGACTTTATAAAAAAGATAGACAAAAGCTATTTTTGAAATGGGCGTAAAAAATCTGTCATTTTGTACATTTTAAAAACTTGCCGCTGACAAAACTACTCAACGTAAAATGTTAAAACTCACCATGAGTAATGTTTGTACCATTTTTCATCTGAATCCATCTGATATTTGTCCATAAATAATTTTCTTCATAATGAAATTACTTTGGGATAATTACAAATTGCCGACAATATTCACTTTTTAGGGGGTCCTAACTTTTTCCTGGGACCTCCAAAAAATCTGAGGCTCTGCACATAATTAAGTTCCACTATGATTTAGGCTGTATCAAAATTTTACAAAAGAGGTTTTGTTAGTTTCAAAAATAATCAACTACCAAATTTGGACTCATGAGGGTTATTTTACACTAGGCTAACGTATTAACTCAGATCCACTAAAGTTAGCCGACCAATTATTTTCGAATAAATTTTGAATTACATCATATACTTATCATTAAAAATAATTGTTCTGCTAATTTCAGTTAATACTTCTCTTAACCCAGTGTAAAATAACCCTAATGAGAGTTTTGAACGTTATTTTTTTTTTAAATCAAACAAACCCTATTTGTGAAATTTTAACAGTTAAACTTAATTGTGTGCAAAGCTTTAGATTTTTTGGACGTCCCAGGAAAAGGTTACGACCCTCTAAAAAGTGCATTTTGTCGCGAATTTTTGATTTTCTCAAAGTGATTTCATTACGAAGAAAATGATTTTTGAACAACACTCAGATGGATTCAGATGAAAAATAGTAAAAACATCACTCATGGTAAATTATAACATTTTTCGTTAAATAGTTTTCTCACAGGAAAGTTTTTAAAATGTGCAAAATGTCAGATTTCTTACGTCCACTTCAAAAATAGCTTTTGCCTATTATTTTCATCTAAGGTAGACGTTATCGTGGTCCAAAATTCACGAGTTGTTTGCCCACAAATCCGGTCTTTTTTGGCGAATTGCTTCACGCAAACGTCTCTTAACGCCCAAATAATACTCCTTGTTGACGGTCTGGCCTTCTGGAAGGAATTCATGATGCACAACACCTCTGTAATCC
>JAUMHM010000079.1:21873508-21891548 GCA_032362435.1 Melikaiella ostensackeni
CATTGAGCTACCATTTTTTCTTCACTTACTTTTTTTATATCAAAGCCAGAGGACTCGAATTTTCTCGCCGATAGTAGGTATGGCCGCAAAGTAGTTAGCTATATATACCGTTTCCCCACTCCGCCACCACTTACCGCATCTATGTATATAATATCTTTGACTTACCCCGTAGTGTCAGTTTGCGTGAAGCATGTCAATAAGAAATCCCGTCAAGTGCTCAGTGCGCCGTGTCATCCAGTTCCTTCGAAACGCAGAAAGATACTGTGAGACCCTGAGAAAGCTCAAGAGGGCGATTCAAAACAAGCGGAGAGGAATGTTGACGAAGGGAGTGTGCTTGTTATATGACAACGCTTGCCCGCACACAGCCTTGGCCACCAAGGCACTTTCGGAAATAAATTTTTCACTGACAAGGAGGTGAAAACAGAGGTCCTTAAATGGGGGAAGACGGTGGCGGGAAACTTCTTCGAGGAGGGCATCAAAAAACTTGTGCCACGGCTCAATACTTGCATAGAACGGGAAGGCGACTACGTAGAAAAATAGTTGACATGTATACGAACAAAACCCTGTAATTTTTTTTTTAAATACATTTTTTTTTAATTAGAAAAATCGAGTACTCTTACTTTCTGGACATCCCCCGTATACGTTAAGTATTTCTCGTGAATCGAAAAACTTCAGTTGTCCTTTTGACGAGCCGGAGCTTCGGAATTTTTCTACAAAATTTTGGTTTTTATAGCACAGCCACACAAAAAAACGTGCCGTGATCTGGGGACGCGACATATGTTTTCCTATGGATTTTGACGCGCTAAATTCGAATCCGATGTCAGAATTTGCCCTACACGTCAACGTTCCACCCTAACCTCAAAAAACTCGAAAAAATCCGCCTTCAAGCAGTATATCACAATTTCATATCATTTTATTGAGTTTTTTTAAAAATAGTGTTCAAGGAAAACGTATGGGATCAATTCTGACAGCTAATTCGAATTCAGTGCATCGAAAAACATAAGAATTGATATGCCTCATCCCCAGAACAGGAAATACTAATTTTTTCGAGTTTTTCAAAGCTAGGGTGAAACGCTGACGTATAGGGCAAATATCAAAAACAGTAGAAGATTTGATGAAACCACAACAAAATTTTTAATATCAGTATTGAATCTTGTCATTAGTGCTTGCCGCACTAAAATAAATAGTCTGAATGAAAAAATTAAACAGACTCTGGAGAAATTAAATGAACAAGTACCTCCTTTTGTCATCAGAAAATGCGTTCTGAAAGACAATGAACTAAGCAATAAAATGGCTCAGAATCACAAAAAATATTACGGAAAATTCGCTAATATAATTCAGGCTCAAGGTGGTATACAAAAAATGTATTCAAGCCTCTACTCAGTTCTATCACATGAAAAACCTGATCCTTGGTTTCTCAATACACTCATCTCGCTTTACTTGTCCGACCAATCTGTGGCCGGCCTCACGGTTGTTCACGCTTGAATGATTCTGTCTCTCTCCCTGAGCGTCCCTTGACACTCTATACTCAAGGTCTTCGCTCGGACAGTCCGCGTCGTATCAAAAGTTATTTATATCGCGACTCTCTGGGCATATACTTTTGTACGAGTGTCGGGTTCAGAGACTATATATGCGGTCCTGAGTATTATCACACTCGTCGCGTTAAACCCGGTTGAAACTAGATTGTAATAGCCTCCGCAACCTGGCCGTCCAGACCCGAAGCTGGCCAGGTTGCGCGAGATGAGTGTATCTTAAAGATTGATATACCACAAGCGGTTATTTACATTCTCAGATTAGGCGAAGGTTTTGGTGACAAGTTTGGGGGAAAAAAGTTTATTCAGTTATTAGAAGATGTCAAAGATGTTGAAACAAACGTTGATAAAATAGCAAGTAACAAATGACAAGGATTTAGATTTAAACTTTCAGGATTGTCAAACGAATTTTTTACCAACAAATTTTCGCAAACGATTACTGACAAAGAACTGAATGAGAGATATAAATTAACTGAAAAGTTTTTGAAAAATAATCCAGATATTTTAGTGACAAAAGCCCATAAGGGAAATATTACAATAGCTATTTCTAAAACTGAGTATGTCAAAAAAATGCTTGAAATGCTTGAGGATTCTGGATGTTAAAAAATGTGATATTGATACAATCAATACAGTTCTCTCCTTATCCTATGGCCTAATTGAAGCTCATAAACATAATTTTTCATTAACGCCAGTAATAACAACAATAAGCTTTCTAACCAGAAAACTAGGAGAATTGCTCAGTAATATCATTAAAAATAAATAACAAATTCCAAATATTCAGTTAAAAATAGTGCTGCTTTTCTCGAAGTGCCTGATGGAATCACAGTTCCACAGAATCAGATTTTAGCTACCTTTGACGTAGTTGCTACGTTTCCTAACATTACACTAGAGAAAGTAAAGGATGTCATTGAAAAAAGATGGGATAGTATAAAAAATGACTCTCCTATTCCATACGAACTATTTGATAAAGCAATTGATTTTGTTTTTCACTCCAATTATTTTCAGTTTGACGGTAAATTTCATAAACAAAAATTTGGGACACCAATAGATCCCGTTCTCTCGTCTGTTTTGTCTGAAATTGTCATGGAAGATTTAGAAAATCAAGTTTGAAAAGAATATAGAAGATCTTGTGAAGGATGCTTCAGAAAAAACTGGTTGGGGATGTTTTTTCTATGATAGATATGTAGGCGACTCTGTACTATCTGAAGATGCAAGAAAAATTGAAATACTTCTTAACGCTTTCAGTAGTGTACACCCAAGGTTATAATTCACTTTAGAAATTGAGAAAGATAGAAAAATTAATTTTTTAGACTTTACGGTAATAAAAACTGATGAAGGTTATATCATTACTGATTGGTATATAAAACCTAACTCTTCAGGCAGTACACTGAGTTTTCTCTCAAATCACCCAATACAGAACAAAATTGAGGTAATAAAAAACATGAAAGACAGAGCTATAAAATTGTCGCATGAAACTTTTCATGAAAAAATCTAGAAATGTGCAAAAAGATTCTTTTTCAGAATCACTATCCATCTTTATTAATTGACAGACATATAAACAACAGAATGTATCAAATGAAAGAAAAACACAACAATCAAAACAACAAGGAAACTACAGATTTTAATAGATTCAACACGCTTGTATGACCATACTTTAGGAAAATTGTTAAGGCTTTGGGATCATTACTAGGCAAAATGGGTTTACACACAATTTATAGAATTCCATTTAAAAGCAGTAAAACCATAAAATTAGGAAAACACTCCCGTGACGAACTAGACAAACAAAGCGTAATCTATAAAATCACATGTAGAAGTTGTAAAGCAGTTCACATAGGGCAAACAAGAAGGCCCTCAGTATCCCAGAATCTGTGTTTTTTTTATTTGATTGTCTCTTTCCTTTTTCTTGCTCCTTTTTCATTTGTTTACATAACTGTCTCTAATGAGTTTCTCATAAAGATTTTTGGAAACATACTTTTCTCGTTTTACGGACTTTTTGTGCGATTTTTTGTTACACAAGATGACTTTATTGGATTTTACGTTTTTAAAAAGTTTTTCTTTCAAATTTAATAAACAGAGACATAAAGCCATAGACTTTGTTTCCGTTTTTTTGAGGTTCAGTTCTTAGTCGACTCTACAAGTTATCAAGTATACCATTTTTTGTATTATTTAAGTTGATTCTGCATTGCCTAAAATCATCGAAAGAACTGTCCAGAAATTTTTACCAGCAAGTTTAAAGAAATTCAAATTTTCATTTAAAAAATGTCTTATAAACAAAGAAAAAGAAGAGAGTGGTTCAAACTTAACAGTACTGTCCTTAAAATATATAATTCCTTACTATAATTACTGATCCGAAAAATCGAGCTTTGGAATTTGACCGCTAAGTGGCTGACGAAACAATTTTTTCTCACAAGCAAGGACGACAGGTTAACGACAGTCGTTAATTACTAACCGTTTACTGGCGTCTTTACTGGTTTTTTGAAAGATGTCGTTCTTAATTGACCCAAGTATTAATACTGTATTTAGAAGTTTTTTTGTATTGGTATTAGGGTCTTATGAGTATACATAAAATGCATTTACATGCAGTAAATTGTAAAAAATATGAATTTGGCAAACGTTCCGGCTGCGGAGAGAACCAAATATCAGTGCCAGATATGCACACTGGAACCTCCATTCAAGTGCCCTCAATTTACCGCCTTCCGAGAATTTCATCCAGCTCGCATTCGTTGATGAGGGGTCCGAAAGGTAGGGACAGTGATGCGGTGAGCGCGGCGCAATTACGCAGTACCGTAGCGACAAAACGGGCGGTACCCTTACCGGATAATTTCATCAGTTTGCTTCAATTCGTTTTCAGTGTTTCGGTTATGCGTTACAAAAATGTCGAAGAAAAACAAGAGGAAGCGTTGAACGTTCGAAGAGCAATATTAGCTTGTGGGCAAAGTGAAATCAGGTGCCTCAGAACAAACTATTTTCCAGAAATATGGTATCGCTGAGAAAACCTACAAGGATGCGATAGCTCGCAAATCTCATTTAAGAAATAAGGTTGAAAGTTATGAATATGTGAAGAAGAAGTCGTTGAAAAAAGTGATAATATGGTTTTGGAGGCTGAAGTGTTAGAATGGTTTAAAGAAGTGAGAGACAGAGGTGATTCAATATCCGGGCCGATCATTAAAGAAAAAGCTCTCATTTTAAACGAGAAGCTGAACGGCCCTCAAACGTTTGAAGTGAATAAGCAGACAAACAAATATTTTAACGTGTAACAGCAAAATTTTTTCTACATTTCAGCTAAATATTTAGTTTGCCCTTGCCTCAGACAAATTGAAAGCACATCATTCATCAATTAGGACAGGTTTTTTTTAGATTATCTTTGGGCTTTTAAACATTCTGCAAAGATAACGTTTATTAAGACCCATGTTAAGATTTTTATTTAATTAAATTATCTCGATTACATTAAAGAGTTAGAAAACGCGATAACCGTATGTGATAAAAGTACGATGCCTAAAATTTCACAAAATAAAGTGTACTTAAGAACCTAATATCATATTCCCGAATTCATGCTGTACTTAATTTTTCATTATTATTTATAACTGTGATGAAATTTGATTTTCGAGCACAAACTTGAAGTTCTCTCTAAATTTTGAATAAGTGGATATTTTAGAGTTCGCAACCAGTGCTCCCAACGCGGGTCGCTTTTCGCGCGCTTTCTAAAACCCTAAAAAATATTTTTTTTTGTTTACTATAAATAATGTCTTTCTAACTTATAGAATCATCGATTACACCAAAATTAAAAATAATTAAATTACTATTCTGTAAATAAAAAATATACTTCATTTATAATTTTTATAATTCATTATTATAATATATTACAATAATATATAATATAATATATATTTATAATTATAGTCAAGTATTCTTTTTATTTACAGAATAGTGACTTAATTATTTTCAATACTAGTCCAACGGATAAATCTGTAAGTTAAAATGCCATTATTCACAATAAACAAAAAATATTTTTTAAGCGTTTGAAACAGCATGCGAAAAGCATCCAATCAGACGCCATGCGCGACGAATGCGCGGTACCGCATGGAGCCCACGTTGGCAGCACTGGTTCACAAGGCTCTGACTTTTTAAATCATAGAAATTCTTGGAACTGAGTCACGATCATCTCAAGCCATACCCGAGACCCTCTCTAAATCGAAGTTCCAGTGTATTTAGTAAATTAAGAAATAAAATTTAAGCTTTGGTATATAACTCATAAAATTAAGAGAACATGCATCGACTTATGTATATTTGTCCGAGGTGCGGTTTCCCTCTCTCTACACCTTGCTCTCTCTTTGTGTGTTTTTATCGTTTCGCTGTAAAAGGTCAAGCGAGTGAGAGGTTGTAGGTTAGCGAGTAACCCCGCAAGCACAATCTTCACTGACACTTTGCACAGCACCAATCACTCATTGTTTAGTTTGAAAGGAAGTTGAGATTTAATGAGACAGAAACCACAAACGAGTGTCAGGTTCAACGAGTTATTTCTTTTTTATTTCAGGAGGTAAATTTTCAACGTAAATATAGAGATAACTGCTCTCTTTCAGATCACGCCGAAAACTGAAAAGAGCATTCTCAGAGGTCGTACAGTCTAACGACTTTCGAAAATCGAAGAAAATCAAAAGAGAGAGAGAGAGAGATACTTCAACTTTTAAAGGGTCGGGGTAGTGAAGTCGACTTCTTACGCCGTATGGCCTGACCCCTGAGACACTTGAGAACACGAGGTCTCGTGAACCCAAGTGTTCTCAGAATTTTTTTCCCCTCATAACAGGATAGTATATTTTCGAAAGCTTTTCCACATCGGTTCTCAAATTGACCGAATGATCATTACCAGCTGTGTGACACATTTCAAGCAGCAGACGTTTACGATAATGGCCCTCATTCGCTCAAATTTTTGAGTTTGCTAAGTCGAATGAGTGATCTTTTTGTATAGTGTCTTTCTTTTGTTCCTTCACCCGCACTCCTAAAGGACTTTTCGTTTGACCGATATAAACCGCTCTACCATTTCGGCCTTTGCACCAAATGCCGTAAACAATATTGCTATTTTCCAATCTTTTAAGTTTATCTTTCGTAGGTTTCAAGACCGTTGTAAGATCTCTTTTGTTTTCAAACGCCGTAGTTATGTCATAACACCTGAAAATTCGCGCGATTCGCTCGGATGACTCTTCTACGTACGGAATACTAATAAAAGACCTCATTTCAACATTTGCAACTATTTGATCAAGTCTACTCTGTTCTTTTTGTGCTAGAATATTCAATCTGTGAATGATGTTTTCTCTAACGAATTTTTGTAGATAAAACTTGTCAATAAGTATGTTCTCTACCAGTCGCAAATTAACATGATGAAATCGTTTGTCGGAAAGCAGAATCGCTCTGTCTACCATATCATAAATCACACTCCTTTTGTATTTTTGGGCGTGGTTTAAATCAATATTCAAGCAACTACCGGACCACGTAGGTTTTCGATACCAATTACAAAATAGTTGTTGACTACCATTCTTTTGAAAATTAACATCATGAAAGTTTCTCGCTCTGTTTTCTTCTTACTCTAGTGTGAATTTAATATCAAAATCGTTTGAATTAAAAACTTGTAGAACGCCTTCTACTTCGTCTTCCGGAAGCGTTACTAAGATATCATCTACTTACCTGAAATACAACGATACCTCAAAACCTATTTTTGATAAGATATCTTTCTCTAAATCGTCCATCACTACATCTGCTAAAATTGGTGAAAGTGGGGAGCCCATTGGTAATTCTCTTTTTTGGAAGTAAGTTTTACCCTTAAAATTGAAATCCGTGCTATCAAGACATGATGTAAGTCTTTCCCCAAAATCTTCCCACGAAATTTTTGTTATAGCGCGAATTTGATTCCACCTGCTGTAAACCGCCGCAAATGCCCTTTCTTTCGGCACATTAGCGAAGAGCGATACGATGCACAGTGGGGCAAAAAAACGTCCGTGGACAAATTGATTTTCAAAAGACAATTTTTATCGAAAGTGAACGTTTTTTTAAAAATAAAACTAATAAAATTCCGCATCGAACAGTCATGGCGGATTTTTGAAGAAAAAAATTTTTATTTTTCTATTTAATAATAAAAATTATACAAAAATTGACTTTTGAAATGTACCGATTTTTAACAAACACTTGGATTCATTCAAAAATACCTATAAAACATGAAACAACTATCCCAAAAAGACGTCCAATAGCAAGACGAATGTTAAAATATTTATTAAATTTGTTACAAACCAATAAGTAAATGAAAAAGGTTTCGTGGAGATTGGCAGCGATTCGTAACTTGATTCGCACTAAATTTGAACAATTTATGAACGAAAAGAGTTTTTTAGTTGAATTAATAAATGTTCATAAATAATTTCTTATTTTATAAGCAAGTTTTATAAACAATTATCCATATCATGTATTTATGATGGAATAAATAAAGTTTTTTCTACGAAATCGATCATATATTACCTGGAAATGAAACCTGAGTATCATATTTGGTCATACAATAAAAATGGATAATTGTTAGAACAATATTGATTGACAAATGCATTATTTGGCTATTTTTGAACGTACAAACTTGGTTCTATCGACGCAATTAATTGTAAATAACTAACTTCTAAATTTTTAAGGGCATTTCGATGACAAAAAATAATTTTCATTGTGAACAATAATTGTTTAAACAAATTTTTATCATGTCATGTATTTATAAATAAAATTCTTTTTTTCGTGGAATTAACAGCCAGTTATTTAGCAATGAGTTCTTACTATAAGCTGCTAACATTTGATAATTGTTTAAAAGAACTTAATTAACGAATGCATTATTTGGCTATTTTTCAGCATACAAACTTTGTTCTTTTAGCGCAATCAACTGTTAATAACAAATTTTTAAACTTTTTTTAGATACTTCGATAACAATCCACTATTTTATTGTTATTAATAATTTAATTATCGTAGCCGCAATTGGCACAATGATTGATGGCAAAGTATGTCAACATCTCACTGAAACAACATCTGCAGCGAATCGTACTATTTCTCAAGCAAAACCATGTAAGATGAATAATTTAACGCAAGTCCTGCAAAGAGAGGAAAATAAGGAAGCGTTTAAGTTCGTATTGCAAGTTTTGCATTTATGGATTAGACTAATGAAATGCGTACTAAACATTAGCTATCGGTTGTCAATTAAAACCTGGGCATTCAAAAAAGATGAGGATAAAAAAGTTCGAGATACCAGGAAAGAACTCATAAAAAGAGAAATTCGTCAACAACTTGATTTAATTGTGGACACCCCAAAGGAAGGTGATGGTTCCTTTGATGATGGAAACACATCCAGAAAGTTCTTCGAAAATTATGAGACGCTTTCCAAAATTACCGGCATCGATGAAGAACTTTCAAAAAACTTTTACATACTGTTGAAACTTTTAGCATCTGGTAATCCTATCGATACAAATAAATTGCGCAAACATTGTCTAGAAACAGCAGACTTGCATGTACAAAAATACAGTTGGTACTTCATGCCTGCATCAATGCATGAAGTTTTAATTCATGGTCCCAACATAATCGACTCCCTTGTTGACCCGATTGGTCCATCATCAGAAGAGGAACGATAAGCTAAGAATAACGACTTTAAAAGATGCAGGGAGAACAATACCAGAAAAACAAGTCGTATTGACTATTGCTTCCAGAAGCTAGAGCAATGCTTCTAGAAACTACCTAGTGCGTGCAATATGTCTGCCCAGTAGTGTCGAGTAGTAATTAACTTTCTTTAACAAATCATCAATTTTTATCAACTAATAGCAAGGAATTATTGCTAAGTTATTTGAAGTATATTCCACGAGAAAAACGCAATTTTTAGTTAACAAATACATTAGCCGAGAAATTTGTGTATAACATTGTTAATAACAATAAAAATAGTGGATCGTTATTGAAGTATCTAAAGAAAAGTTTAAAAATTTGTTATCGACAGTTCATTGCGCTAAAAGAACAAAGTTTAAATGCTGAAAAATAGCCAAATAATGCAGCCAAATAATAATAAAAATTAAGTTTGTTAAAACAATTATCAAATGTTAGCAATTCATAGGAAGAAATCATTGCTAAATAACTAGCTGCTAAGTCCGTGAAAAAAGTGGAATTCTATTTATGAATACATGACATGATAAAAATTTGTTCAAACAATTATTCTTTTCGGAAAAATTATTTATTGACATCGAAATGTCCTCAAGAATTTAGAAGTTAGTTATTTACTGTTGATTGCGTCGAAATAAACAAGTTTGTTCGTCTAAATATAGCCAAATAGTGCATGTGTTAATTAATATTGTTCGAACAATTATCCATTTTCATTAGATGTCTAAATTATGATACTTAGGTTTCATTTCCAGATAATATATGATCGATTTTGTAGAAAAAACTGATTCCATCATAAATACCAGATATGGATAATTTTTCATAAAACTTGCTTATAAAATGATAAATTATTTATGAACATTCACTAATTCAACTAAAAAAACTCTTTTCGTCCATAAATTGTTCAAATTTAGTGCGAATCAAGTGATGAATCACTGCCAATCTCCACGAAACCATTTTCATTCACTTACTTTTGATATTTGCGTTGCTATTGGACGTCTTCTTTAAATAGTTGCTTTATGTTTTCTAGGTATTTTTCAATTAAATAAATTTTTTTTCTTTAAATTTCAAGAATCAGCCATAACAGTTCGATGTAGAATTTTATCAGGTTTCATTTTTTTTTGAATGTTCAATTCGAATAATAACTGTTTTCTGATACCTAATCAATTTGTCCTTGGACGTTTTCTTTGCCCCACTATGTGACGTCTAGTGATACGAGCATAGGATTTTCTGGGATCCTAATGTCTCGCATTTTTTTCACTAAATCAAAGCTGTTAAGTACTCTCGATTTAGGAGCTCTAATATTGTTGGAAACAATGTTTCGTATGAAGGATAATTTGCAACTTATAGAGGACACACTGAATGACAACTTTAATCCGTAAGAATCGCGAGAATTTTCGTGTGTTAAGACATAACTATGGCGTTTAAAAACAAAAGAGACCTTACAGCGGTCTCGAGACCTACGAAAGATAAACTAAATAGATTGGACAACAGCAATATTATTTACGGCATTTGGTGCAAAGGCCAAAATTATAGAGCGGTTTATATAGGTCAAACGAAACGTCCTTTAGGAGTGCGGGTATAGAAACACAAGAAAGACATTATACAGAAAGATTACTTATTCGACTTTGCAAACGTAAAAATTCTAGCGAGTGAGAGCCATTACCGTAAACGCCTGGTGCTTAAAATGTGTCACATAGCTGGTAGTGATCATTCGGTCAATTTGAGAATGGATCTGGAAAATCTTTCGAAAATATACTAGCATGTTATAAAGAGAAAAAAATTTCGAGGACACGAGGGTCCACGAGACCCTCCTGTTCTCAAGTGGCTCGTGAGTCAGGCTGACGGCGTAAGGGCGTAGGCAGTCGGCTTCACTACCATGATCCTTCAAAAATTAAATTATTTCTCTTTCGAATTTCTTCGATTTTCGAAATTCGTTAAACTGTACGACTTATGAGAATGCTATTTCAGTTTTTGACGTGATCTGAAACAGAGCATACATATATCTCTATATTTACGTTAAAAATTAACCTCCTAAAATAAAAAGAAATTACTTGTTGAATTTTACACTCGTTTGTCGTTTTTGTCTCATTAAATCTTAACTTCCTTTGAAACTAAACAATTCTGTGATTGATACAGTGCAAAGTGTCAGCAAAGATTGTGCTTGTGGGATTACTCACTAACTTACAGCCTCTCACTTTCTTGACCTTCTACAGCAGAAGGAAAAAACACACAAGGAGAGAGCGTCTTGATGAGAGAGGGAAACCGCACGTCGGAGATATATACATAAGCCGATGCATGAATTCCTAATTTTATAAGTTGTATACCAAATAGTGTATGCAAAAGCTTTAATTTTATTTCTTAACTATATAGATGGAAATTTTCAAAGAATTTCTAAAGATACGATGTATACACCTCATATATTTTTTGCTTAAAAGTTGTTCCGTTTTCTCACTAATACCCTGTTTGTATTGGATGGGACCCAATTGTGCTAGTCCATATTTCAAGGATCAAAACTGTTGAGAAAATCAATATTCTTATTCATAGTTCTTAATAAAGCAATTCATGAAGAAATACATGTGTACTCATAATTTATTCTTACATTTATTAGAAAAAATAGCTTTATTTGATATTTGGCTTAGGGGTTCCTTTTGCATCTCAGTTGGAAGTCCCAAAGATTTTTGGCGCAGATTGATATAAACTGAGTTATCAACATTTTTTGCTTTTTTTAAAATCAGTTTGTTTTCAAAAATCACGAAAAATATTGCAACAAAAAATCTGATGAATTTTTTTTCGATTTTCTCGACAAATATTATTTTTATAAAAAAAGTGTTAATATAAAAACGTGTTTCGATGAGATCTACAACTTTAATATACAGCAGTTTTATCTTAGATCAATGCTTTTCGAGTTTAAACAAGAAAATTTAAACAAAAATTGTTAATAACTTAATTTACATTGATCTGCGCCAGAAATCCTTTTGGGACTTTCAACTGGGATTCAAAAGAAATTCCTGTGCAAGTCAATATTCTTGGGTGACCTTTCCGGAAGTATACCCCAAAACAATGTATCGGATGGGACACATTTTCAAACAGAATTTTCCATATCAAAAAAAATTGAAAGCATTTTTTTCACTCACAAGTTTATTATGGTTGAATGATTTTGCTTACTTTCGAAAAGTTTTAATATAAAAAAAATCTCTATTGCTTTAAATACAACTTATAAGTATTTTTCGTATCGGATGAAACATCCAATACAACACCAGATAGAAAATTGATTATATAAATACTGACCTAAGTAATCAACAAACAGAGTAGTTGCGTTGCGTCGGTTAAAACATATCAAGTATCAAAACAATCTAAAAAATATACTCGGAGCTGATAGAGTGAGGAGGTAGCCCCTTCTATCGAGGGTCGGAGCTCGTTAACTTTATAGAAACAGACTCTGCAAGTGATTTTACGTATTTAATAGCTGAGATTTGATTCCAAAAATAACCACAAGTAGAATTTCTGAATGGTATTATTTGAATAATCAATTTTTTATTGTAAAATAAGAAAGAGCATATGCGTTTTGCCTAGGTCGGGTATTTGAATTAATGAAAATGTATCCCTATAATAAAGTTATGTGAGCAAAGGGTTTTCTTAAATATATCCATTCAGCCCAGACTACACTTACGCATATTTTTCCATTGTATGGCAGTATATTTTGGCCAATCAGTGATTTTTTTCGAAATAGTAGCAAAATAGTTGCATAGTTCAAAAAAATGTTAAAAGTGGCAATATAGGCTTGAGTCCGAAGCCTGTAGGTATTATAAATTACTCTGATGACAAAATGAATTCAATAATACTGCATTCTTACCTTTGCAGCCGCTTTATTATTTGTTCAGAACCGTCCGTTGGCTTCCTGGGACTAACAACTGGGAGTTGAGCTCTAAATTCCGGCCGTAAATGTCTTAAAACAGGTAAGCTTTTTAAAGATTCTTCTGTGTTTGAAATATCTATAGAAGTGTTAGTATCGTTACTGGATTTATTAAAGCTGCTGTTGCTCGTATTAATTTTATTAGTCGGGCTGCGTTTAAAGAAGAAACCCTGAGCCAGTGCACCTGGACCATAAAGACGCTCCACTCGCTGCTGAATAAAGGACTTTTCGCTACTGGATGAACTATTCAGAAAGTGATTATCTACTTTCATTGTAGATCCGTTCATTAGACTGGTTTCACTACACGAGGTGCTTGATACTGAAACCCAAAAAAATATATTTTTAAAGCTTCAAATTTGAAATTGTGCAACTGCGAATGTTTGAACTTCAAAATTGTATCTATTATTCAGAACAGTAAGTTTAAAATTGAGCATTATAAATGATAATTAAAAAAAGTATTATTTTGAATGAGCGACGCAAAATTTTGGGACAGGTGTACGCTATACAATGACAATGTTTTCAAGCCAGTCATATCCATAAAGTGCGAAAGTGATGCTCTTACGTGCCACTACTAGGCGTCTCTCTCGCACTTACTCTTCCCTGTGACCGGTTTGAAAACATTCTTACTGTAAATAGGTATATACGGGTATATATACCCAAAGTTAGAAGTATAAGGGAAATTTTTCAAAAAACAAGTTCAAAATGTTCTTTTGAAAAAATAAATAAATTCAACAATCAATTGTGTCGCAATAGAGGGTAAAGGAACCAATTGTCGAGGAAATAGGCAACCTCAAACTTTGTTACCCTGTTTCTTACAAATGAAAACTCCTACAACTTTAAAACTAGTTTGCTTGGACAGAAAATGTATCCAACTTTAATTTATGTATGTATTTTTCTACAGAAACTTAAGACGTAAGATAAAAATTACGATAAAAAGACAATGTGCTAAGAATACTATTTTAGGCCAGTCAAGAAGGAACTATAACTTTTCTAGCATATAATTAAATCTTATCCAGCTGAATTTGTTTAGATGCCTTCTAGATGGTATGCTAAACTACCAAAAAAATCAGTAACTGTAAGCCTTGAGCTTTTTTTTATAAAAATTCAAGATAGCGACAAAAATCATATTTTTGAAGTTTTTCTTGTATTTCATGAAAACGGTTCCTTTTAGTGAAAAATAGTTGAATAGAAAAATGTCGGGCATCTTGTTCTGCAAGAATAAGGTTCTCTCGACTTCTTTGTGTAGTTAATCTTTTATCTAAAAAAAGAGGGAAAAAAACGACTGTTTACACAAATATTCTTTCCTCATTTATGAATCGTTATAAATACTTCTCTTGATACTAGTGAACCTTAATTGTCTCAATAATCATTTCTCCAGGTTTTCTACCGACTCCTATCAGGAAATTGGCGAAAAAATTAATATCAGCTTAATTAGTCAATTTTTTTCATCCAACTTTAGCTTCAAATTTGGTACACTTAATTCGAAGCCTGAGGGTAGGGATTTCGTGAAACGCTTGCTTCACATGTTTACAAGATATCTACAAAGTTTCAATAGTTTTCCATAATTTTTTCTCACTGATAAAAGGTTTTTATGGACCTTTGTCAAATTTCTTGGAAAATACCGAGTTCGTGAACTTGCTGCTAGGTCATAAGGAGGTTCTATTATGGACTTTCATCTGTGCGGAGGGGAACGAACGAAAGACGACTATTTAGTCACCTTGACACTTCCTAAGTAAATTCGAGTATAGCCTAGGACAGTAGTTTCCCTCTCATATTCTGTAACTTTCAAGTTTTTGAATATTTTTTCATCTTGACTATAATTGCATGTAGAAAGTAGTACCTCCATTCATATAGAAATTTTTACAGGTATTCAATTTTTAAATGCTGATAACAATCATTAAAATATTGTTCAAAATTAATAAATTAACTAAGTTGTCATTCAACAGGATCAAAGTAGACCTATTAAAATGAGGCGAATATTTTTAAATAACAAGAGAAAATATGTTTACTTCCAAGCCGGTTTACCCATTAGGCAAAGGTAGACGAATGCTTCGCGGCATCACACCGTAGGGGGCGCCTCATAGTGGGGCGAAATCAAAAAAACGAGGATCAAAATAACTTGTGGAAGCGAATTCTTGACCAATTGTGGATTTCTTTTTAGAAAAATTCATCATTAAGTTTTGAAGAGGTGTGTGTGCGTGTGTGGGCAAATTGTTGCATTTTTGTTTGTTTAAATTTTGATGTTATTTTTGTTATTATTTGTTATCGCTTGAAGAAGTCCCTACGGCTAATTAGCCCTCTAAGGAACAGAAATATACATAGTATTTTTAAAAGACTAAGATCTTGGCGCAATATCTGGTGATGCCAATTTTACAAGTAAATCAATACTACCTATCAGAGAGAAATAATTACATATATACGAGTATACAGGCCGTTAGAGTGAAAAAATTGTAAGTTAAATTAGACAGTTGCGTTGTAGATATACAATATGTGTTAAATCAATCAAAAGCTCCATTAGTACAAAGTGGTTGACTGAATACTAAGTACTGTTACCAGTGTATAACAATTGAATACAGTTTTTAACAAAATTTTTATGTTTTTTAAATCTGTCTTCAATAATTCTGATCAACAACGAGTTTATTTAAGGAATTTGTTTAGAGAGAAAAAATCATATTGTTGAAATGACTAATTTTCCCACTGTATCCGATTCTATATTGTTGAAAACAAAAATCAATGATAAAATCAGCTTCGACAGTTTTCTTAAAAATTTTATGCAGATAATTTCGAAAAAAAACTTTGCAGAACTTTGCAAAACTTTTCGAAAAAAAAAACAGGTTGTAGACTGTTTTGAACAGTAAATACTAGTTCCATCCCCCTGTGTGCTAGGGCCGGATACAAGCCCACTTCTATCCGGCTTCTATCCGGGTCCTATCCGATACTTTAAGTAGGGAATATCGTTGTTGTTTTTTACCTTCCTAATATTGGCTTTTCGGACGTTAAAGGACTTTAAGATTCAAAAATCCTCTAAAAAGAGTGAAATAAGTTAGAAAAATACAAAATCATGTAGAAATGTTCCCAAATTGAAAATTTTAAATACGCTGGGGACGTTTTTTCCGCTTCTTTATACTTTTCCGTAAGCCTCGGAGGCGTAATCGAAATTTTTTTGGGGGAAAATTGCTACTTGACTTTGTATTTTCCTAACTCATCTAACTCTTTGAAGGATTCTTAATATTTATTTTATTAATATTATTTTTAAAGTTCAGTATTTTACTGGAGTAATAGCCGGGAGTATTTTTAATTTCTTTGAATTATTATTATTTTCTTCTAATAACGCATAAGCGGAAAACATAACCTAAAGAAATGTTACTGCAGAGTCACGGAGTGGAACAAAAAATTTCGAAATTATTCAACGAACAATTAACATTCTTGTCCTTATGTGAACACTTAGACAGGAATAAAATTGATGATTTTTAAAATACTTTTTTTAGATTTTTTAAAGATCTTTTTCGAGTTCGATCCTGAAATGTGAGTGTCATCGAGTGGAAACAAAACTTCAAGAACAGACAGAATTTTTAGATTCCTCAACTTAAAAGAAATAATTCGTTTAAGCTTGAATCATTCACCAAATTTTTTTTTTATCATTTCCTCAATTTTTGTATGCGAATTTGCATTCGGGGACATGTCACCGAGTGGAAACTTGAGTTTTTTTTTAATTTCCCATTTCTAAACAAAATCAACTGAAATTTTGAAACTTTGCTAAAAACTACTTCGATGTGAGTAACTTATCCTAGTATTATTTTTAAAAATCTGTTAAATTATGAAAACGGGTAAAACAGTCGGGAAAAAATAAACGTTTATGAGTGCACATTTTTTAATTAGTACCTTCACACTTGAAAAGGTCAATCTAAAACTTAAAATACTGAATCATTTTAAATTATATACTCAAATAAAAAATTTCGGAATGAGAAATTGAAAATTATCTGTTTAATACTGATATACTCGTATATTCGAAATTTAACTTTTTTACTACTTATATCATAACTTCCAGGCAACGAAGGACTTGAACATAAAATTAAAATTAAGTTGAATTTTTTTTAGATGCCTTCTTGATGGTATGCTAAACCACCTAAAAAATCAGTAACTGTAAACCTTGAGCTTCTTTATAATAATGCAAAATAGCGGCAAAAATCATATTCTGAAAGTTTTTCTTGTTTTTCATGAAACGGTTACTTATCTCAAAGAAGAGGGAAAAGAATGATTGTTTCTTTAGGTTGCCTACCAACTTATATAAAGAAATTAGCGAAAAAATCAATATCAGCTTGGTCAGTACATGTTTTTCCTTCTGTATCCTATAAAATGGATACATACATTAAATTCATGTATCCGTTTTATATTCAATTTATCGAAAAGCAAACATATTTCTCTATATCGGCAGAGAGCTGGGTTCTTGCCTGTGGCTAAAAGAAGGCAGTTTTTTGTGGGTAATTTGTTCTTTACAATATTCAGAAATTAAGCTCCTTAGTATTTACGTGAATTTCTTACTTTTGTTGATAAAAATCATCCCAATCTAGCCAAATTTTGTAAGAGGAACTTAGCTTGAAAAATACCAACGCATAGAACATGTAAACTTCAAAGATCGTTCTTGTTAAGAGGGGCACGTCTATGGAATAAACTACCGCTAACTATCAGAGGGTGCTTCTCGAGAAGCACCTCTTACTACCATTTTTTCTTATTACCTCTTTCAACTCATTTTACATTTGTTTAACAATTGATATTTGTTTAAA
The DNA here is from genome assembly GCA_032362435.1 of Melikaiella ostensackeni. NCBI lineage: Eukaryota > Metazoa > Arthropoda > Insecta > Hymenoptera > Cynipidae > Melikaiella > Melikaiella ostensackeni. Next base: position 21,891,394 of record JAUMHM010000079.1, read on the forward strand.
CCATTTTATTCTTCCCGTAACTCATTTTCTGAGATTAAAGACACAGTTAATCAATGTTATCAATATTAAGTGTAATAATGTTAATAGATGTTGGTTGTTGATCAGTGCAGTAAATATATACAAAGATGTTAATTTTCGATCTACTGATCCTTTAG
>JAUMHM010000079.1:21906205-21920313 GCA_032362435.1 Melikaiella ostensackeni
CTGCAATGTTCACGAAACGTCGGCAAGATTCGTAGTTTTGCACACGATTGAAACCCGAAACACCTCCTTTCATCAAGAGTATTTTTGTGGCAGTTTTAAGTTGTAACATTTGAAATTTATTCAGAAAAAAAGGAAAACTCGGAATTTGGTACCGAAATTTTTTTTTTTATAAGAATAAAAAATAAAAATTATTTTTGACGAATACGAGTATGAGCGTAAATGAGTAGTTAGAAGAACCAGTTTCGCAGAAAACTCCAGGGGACTAATTGTATCGGTTAGTCGTTATTCGAGGAATTTGTCACGTAATTTCTAAATGTATCACAAATTATCGAATTATTTTCAATTATTGATTAACGACAATTAAGAGACTAGTTTAAGACGTAGATTTCTATTCAAATAATGTGTGATGCGTTTCAAAGCCTGATATTTTCGTTTAAGAACTTAATTTCATTCATTTAAATTTCTCCTTGAACTTTTTAATTATAATTTATAAGTATTTTTTCATTCAAATTTATTATTTAACTACTTGTCAAAAATGTTTTCCTGGTATACTTAAATATAAGCTGCTGGAAAGTGGGATGCGATTTTTAACTTCTGTAACTAGGATTTATTATATCTTGTGAAAACCAGGATCATAAAAAAAATCTCGAGCATGAAACTTGGCAAAAACTTTACCCCTGACTAAAAAATTACTTCCTTTAGATTTAAGATTAATGTTATAAATTATCCAAAAGCAATTTTCCAATATACTTTAAGCGAAGGCTAAAAATAATTTTTCCCACAAATTGTCTTCAACTGATGCATGAAAAACTACCTTTTCATCTTATTTTCATTTATTCAGTAAAAATTCCTACTTATTGCATTAGTCGCTAAATAAGAAATATTGTTTCTATTCATATATTATATACAAGTGAAAATGAGATGAATTATTCATAATACAAGCTAAAATTAAAGACTCAAGTATAAAAGAGGTATAAACAAATTGGACATTTAGGTACTGGCGTAAAATCACGCAATTGTCAAGCATGATTTGACTGAAAATGTTAAAAAATTTCAGAAGAATTCAATTCACGATAGCAAAAAATTTTGCAGTGATATAGAGAGGAGTTTTTCATATTCATCACTCATATGAGCCGTTTCCGTTATCCTGATGGACAATTAATCAGAAAGTGATTATGAAATACTTATTTAATCCTTAAATCCGCTTATAGATGTTGAAAAATGACAAAAAACATATTTTTTATATTTGTAATGACTACTTTGCTCTGTTTTTCAATATTTCCTTGTAGAATTAGTCAACTTACCCTTGATGAACGTAAATTTTTATTATGGATTAAATTTCCGGATTTTTTGAATTCTTATAAACAAATTAATAGATGAAACTAAAGTCTGTTGTATTTTCAATGTTCAAATGCATTCACTTATATCGCATTTTTAAACATAGAAACTTTTTCTTTTCTGCGTAATCATTTTTTTCATCTAAAGGATGATAGCTTCATGAGCTATTGCCATTTAAAAACAATTGATATTGAATAATCAAACTTGAAGGCCTTTATCAGCCTTTAAAAGTGCGAAAAAAAGTATATAATTGAGAAAAAGTAGAGAAGTGCGAAGAAAGTAAGGATGTGCGAAAAAAGTAGAGAAGGGCGGAAAAAAAGGAAAGTGAGGAAAAAGTAAAGGAGTGCGAAAAAAAGTAGGATAGGGCGGAAGAAGTAGCAAAAAGTGGTAAAATGCGAAAAAGAAGGGAATTGCAAACAAATTAGAAAAGTGCGAAATAAGTAAGGAAGTGTTTTATTATTTAATAACCAGCCAGAAGAAAATATATAAAAACAATTGATATTGTTTTAATCAATTATTTTAAACAAATTCATTTATTCAGCATATTTGTAGATAGACAATTTTTAATTTTAGTGGAGTAACTTCTTTCCTTCTCAAGAATGATATTACCATAGGAAATATTATTATTTGAAAACTATTTTTATTTTTACAAAGCACTGTTTAAGCAAACTCACTCAAAACACATTTTCAAAAACAAATTTTTCGTTGCGTTGCATTGGAATTTTTAGTTCAAAAAGTTGCAGAGGTCGCATTTTTCAACCGAATTTAAAGTTTCTTTTTTCAAATTGAAGGTGATCAAATTTCAAAAAGGTCTATCGTGGCTGATTTTACGAAACAAAATTAATGATTTGTTGATTAAGTTCAAAAATGACACAAAAAAAACATAATTTTTTTATTTACTTTGCTCTGTTTGATAATATTTTCTAAGAAACACATGAAATGAGTAAATTTAGTCTAGGTGAACATAAATTTGCATTGAGTAAATGTCTCCATTTCTTTAATCCTTGTGAACAATTTCATTTTTCTTGCATTTTTGAAGACATAAACATTTTTATTTCAAGTAGAGTAACTTCTTTTTGTCTCGAGAATGATATTACCATTTAGAAACTATTTTTATTTTTTTGAAGAATTGTTATAACCAAATTCCCTTATAACGCATTTTTAAAAACCAATTTCGCGTTGCGTTACGTTGGAATTTTTGTTTCAAAAAGTTGAACAGGTCGCATTTCATAACCGATTTCAAACTTTTTTTTTTTAATTGAAGCTGATTAAATATCAAAGAAGTTTGTGGATTCTAATTTTACGAGAAAAATTTCAATAATTTGTTATTTAAGTTGAAAGATTATACAAAACCATATTTTTTTATCTATTTTGCTCTCTTGATTAATATTTTCTCAGAAACACAAAAAATTAGTACTTTTACTCTCGATGAACATAAATTTTAATTATAGGTTAAATTCTTTCATTTCTTTAATTGTTATAAGCGATCTAATAGATTTCTTAGAGCATCACTCAACTTCTAAGTTGAGTATTTGAATAAAAATTGTGTTTCAACCTTGACTGCCTTTAAAAAAGAACAAATATGAAAATAGAATCTGATATATATCTAAAAATAACAGGAAAACGTTGCACAATTGTAAAATAATCGGTGCACTCGAGTAAAGTGACATATGTCTATTACTGTTTCACTTGATCTCGCGATCTCAAAATTAGCGTCATAAAAATATATTATCATCCTCAGCGAACAAAGCCTTTAACAATAAGGCTTCTGTTATATAAAAATATTTCTCTACTTGCGATTTATTTGATATGTTATAAAATATTAAACTTGTCAAAACATATGTCATATCAAAGTTCTAGATAATCTAGTCGAGGAGCATAGTTTCCTGATCATACCTTTTTTTCCTATAACTAACGGTTTTCGAGAAAAAATTAAAAAACAACCCATCATTTTCGAATTATTTCCAAAAAACGATTATTTCGAAACTTTAAATGAGAATTGTTGTGAAACCTTCGATTAAAAAACTGAATTCTGTAAAAAAAAATTGCTGGATTTTTCTATTCACTATCAAAGTTCTCGCGTGCAAGCATGCAGTATTATTCAAGCTATATAGATAAAATGCAGTACTTTTTATAGCGGTTTTATTCTGTGAGCATTAAACCTGCGGGGAAGTATCGGACATAAAAAAATTGATTTAGTTTCGCCTTGATTGAAAGAAATAGTATATTTTGTTCCAACTTTCATGGCTTCCTTCTCTATAATTATAATTTATGATTTTTGGATTCGGATTTCAAACAGTAATTGATTTATGAGCCAGAAGGCTGACTTCTGGCGTTGGCCAGCCCCAGACAAGACCGTCTAGACTCTAATCTGGCGCAGATCAGACGGTCTAGTCTAGGGCTATTTATCGGCTAGTGTGTTACTAGTGACAAAAAAGGTATTTAAAAAATAAATATTAATTTATTGCGAGTATTTTGACTTTAAATATTAATAGTCCCGTTTAGAGTGAATACATATATTACATTTTCAAAAATTATATTATAGATAAAATTTCTATCACTACGGGGTATCGAACCTGCATCTATACCTAAATCGATCGCTTAGTAGTCGGAAGTCTTAACCATTGCGCTAAACCTGCGAGTTGAAACTCGATGAAAAAGCCATCCTTATATCGTACAGCTCAAAAAAGTTAAAACACGAAATTTTAAACTCTTTTTTTCTAATTAAATATTTACTATTAAACGGCGTTATGTGAATGTAAAATATGCGAAATGTTAACAGGAATATCAATAAAATAATTTTCAAATAAATAATTTAAATCGACTACAATTTTTCTTTAGGATTTTTCTTTTTTCTTTCAGGAATTTATTTTGATAGTATCAGTTTTGTGTTTTGTATAAATTTGGATACCCTACAAATTTACCGGAAATGGTGGGACAATTTTTTAGAAATTTTTATGTTATGGATTGCGTACCAGCTCCAGATCTGGGCTAGACTAGACTGTTAAGACAATGAAAAAAAAATTGATTTTCAATAGTGTTAATTTCTCATTTTATATAATTTTAGACCCCCTGACAATTTTTCGAAAATGGTAAAAAAAATTTGGCTGATTGACACTTAGAAATTTTTATGTTATGGATTGCGGACCAGCCCCAGATCTGGGCCAGACTAGACTGTCGTGACGAGACAGTATAGACGACACCAGTTCTGGGCCAGATCTGACATCAGACTGCCAGAAGATTTTTCCACAAGGGATGATTTGAAGACCCAGTGGGACGAATATCACAGGGACTTCAATCATTTTCAAAAGGTCTCCATTCCGCGCTTTATTGGTCAAAATCCCACTCAATATTGTCGCGTTCTTCACGTGCCAACGGAGGATAATCCCGCGGATTGCGCTTCTCGAGGAATAAGGTCTGATCAGCTGTTACAGCACTCCTTGTGGTGGAATGGACCACCTTGGCTACAGGAACATTCGGTGAAGTGGGCTCAGTGAAAAGAGCCGTTTTATCCCAACATCAACATTGAAGAAAGGATAAATAAGGAAGAGACAAAAGTGCGCACGGAAAATATTAGTCCGGTGTGGAACTTGCACGAAAACTTTTCCTCATGACCTAAGTTGTCAAGAGTCACAGCTTACTGGACCAAATATTTGGGTTATCTGCGGCTTCCGGTAGATCAGTTTCATTCGAAGCCCTTGACAAACGGCGGTATTTCTGAGGCTCGTTTCTTCTGGATAAGACAAGTCCAATAATTTGTCTTCTCTCGAGAACTTGAAGCTCTAAAAAGCAAGAAGCAACTGCCATTAGATAGTACTATCCTTCATCTGGATCCGATTGTCCAGGATGGCATCATAAGAGTGGGTGGACGAATACGCAATTCTCTCCTCCCATATGAAGAAGAACATTCGATTGTTCTTCCTCAGCATCGAATCACCTATCTGGTGTTTGCACATGCTCATCTGATTGCTCAACATGGAGGACCGCAACTGACAATTCGCATATTAAGGCAACAATATTGGATCCAGGGACGTCGGACACTGGTAAGATAACACATTCACGGATGCATCAAGTGCATTCGTGCCAGTGCCAAGGCTAATCTAAGTTCTCAGGTAATCGGAGATCTTCCAAGAAAACGTACTGCCCTGCTTTCAGCATTTCAGCACACAGGAGTAGTCTATGCTGGACCCATTATGGTGCACTCATATAAGGGTCGAGGTTACAAGGATTACAAGGCCTACATTGCCTTATTTGTCTGTCTTTCAGTGCGAGCGATACATACGGAAGTCATCACGGATTACACGACTGATGCTTTTCTAGCCGCTTTTCGTCGATTCACGGCTCGCCGATGAACTCCATCTGACATCTACTGTGACAATGGTACCAATTTTCAAGGTGCTGATGCTGAACTAAAAAGGGCTTTCCGAAATGTTTCGAAGGATAACAATCTTCGAGCACATCTCGCCTCTGATGGAACTACGCGGCACTTCATTCCTCTAGGCGCACCACACTTCGGCGGAATATGGGAAGTTGGAGTAAAATCAATGAAGCGTCACCTTCACCGAGTCGTCGGCAACAAAATTCTGACGCTTAAAGAATTCACAACTTTTCCGACGCAAATGGAGAGCTGTCTGAATTTACGTCCCATTGAACCACTGCACGATGACCCAACTGATCTGTCATCACTTACTCCAGGACACTTTCTAACCGGAAGGAACAAACAACAATGATGAACAAGGTGCAAATAACAAGGCTGGAGTAGGAAAGAATAACAAATATGGAGAAGGAATATACAACAATGATGAATAAGGAACAAACAACAAGGATGAACAAGGAACAAAGAACAAGAATGATGAAGGAATAAGCAGCAAGCATGGGGAAGGAATCAACAAAAAGGATGAACAAGAAACAAACAACAAGGAAGGACAAGAAATGAACAACAAGGATGAATGAGGAAAAAACAACAAGGATAAACAAGGAAAAACTACATGAATGAAGAAGGATTAACGAAAAAGGATGAACAAGGAATAAACAACAAAGATGGACAAGGCGTAAACAACAAGGATAAACAAGGTACAAACAACAAGGATGAAAAAAGGATAGACAGCAAGGATGAACAAGGAACAAATGACAAATATGAACAAGGAACCAGCAACACGTATGAACAAGCAATGAACAACAAGGAAGAACTGGGAACAAATAACACGGATGAAGAGGGAATAAATAACAAATATGGAGAAGGAGTACACAACAATGATGAACAAACAACAAGGATGAACAAGGAACAAAGAACAAGAATGATGAACGAATAAGCAACAAGCATAGGGAAGGAATCAATAAAAAGGATGAACAAGGAACAAACAACAAGAAAGGACAAGAAATGAACACAAGGATAAATGGAGAACAAACAACAAGGATAAACAAGGAACAAACTACAAGAATGAAGAAGGAATAACGAGAAAGCATTAACAAGGAATAAACAACAAAGATGAACAAGGTACAAACAGCAAGGATGAAAAAGGAATAAGCAGCAAAGATGAACAAGGAACAAACGACAAGGATGAACAAGGAACCAGCAACAAGTATGAACGAGGAATGAACAACAAGGAACAAACAAAAAGGATAAATAATAAGGAACGAACAGCAAGGATGGAGAAGGAATAAACAACAAGGATGAACAAGGAACGAACAAGAAGTAATGGCAAGAAATGAACAACAAAGATGAATAAGGAACAACCAACAAGGATGAAAAAGAAATAAACAAAAAGGATGAACAAGGAACAAACAAAAAGAATGGACAAGATGTAAACAACAAGGATGAACAAGGTAGAAACAACAAGGATAAAAAAGGTATAAACAGCAAGAATGCACAAGGAACAAACGACAAGAATGATGAAGGAATAAACAACAAGTATAGTGAAGGAATAAACAAAAAGGATGAACAAGGAACAAACAACAAGAAAGGACAAAAAAAGAACCACAAGAATGAATAAGGAACAACCAACAAGGATGAAAAAGGAATAAACAACAAGGATGAACAAGGAACAAACGACAAGGATGAACAAGGAATGAACAACAAGGATGAGCGAGGAACAAATAAGAAGGATGGAGAAGGAATAAATAACAAGTATGGAAAAGGAATAAATAACAAGTATGGAGAAGGAATACACAACAAGGATGAACAAGGAACAAACAACAATGATGAGAAAGGAACAAACAACAAGGATAAATAAGGAACAAACAATAAGGATGGAGAAAGAATAAACAACAAGAATGAGCAAGGAATGAATAACAAGTATGGAGAAGGAATAAACAACAAGAATGAACAAGAACCAATCAACAAGAATGAACAAGAAATAAACAAGGATGAACAAGGAATAAACAGCAAGGATGACCATATTGAGAACTGTCAAGTAAATCAAATAGTCAAGCCAGATACAAAAGGATCCAAATCCGGTAAAGAGTGCATTTGGAAAAGGCTTAGAAAAAATGTTCTGACATAAAAAAAAGAAAATCAATTGATTGTTCTTTTAGTACGGAAAAGGATCTGGAGTTTAACGAAGGATGCAAACACAGTCTATTCACTCGATTCGTGTATACTCAAAATAGTGTTGAAAGAATCACGTGACTGAATATGGCAATGGAAGAACTCCTATAAATTTTTGTGATTGTTAATTTATGCTAATTATTCATTAAATATGACTCAAAAGTTTTTATTTAATAAAAACATTGTTCATGTTCACATCACACCTTCTATTCTTTATTTCCTTTTATATATAAGGTTAATACTTGAAAAATTGTATGACACTATGTTGACACTATTTTTTCAAATTTGTGACACTAATGACACTATTTTTGATCTCTGAAATGAGTCCGAGGCGTGTTAATATGTACAAAAATGAATATAAATTATTAAAAATATTTTTTTTCAATTTTTCGAAAATTTTCAAAACATTCTAAAAATTTTTAAAATTTTGCAAAAACTTTTCAAATTTTCAAATGTGTATAAAAATACATATTAGTTAATTCTATTTCATTTGTAAAACCTTTTTAATTTTTCATAAATTTCAAAAATGTTTAAAAAACGCTTGAAAATGCTCAAACATGTATTAAAATGAAAATACATTACTTAAAAACTCGTTGAAAATTTTTTTCAATTTAAAAAAAAAAAATTATTTTAACTGCGTTGTGCGAGTTTTAAATATTTACCGATTTGTATTATTTTTTTTGCTAAGTTATTTTCTCGCAAAACGTCATCGTTTGCGGGGTTGGCGCATTAACATTTCGAAAGTTCGTGCAAAATAAATCATCCTAGTAGGTAGGGTTCGAATCCTCAGCGATTAAGATTTTAAAACCCGTTTAAGCGGTCGATTATATGTGTAAGTTACAGTAAGTGATCGTATGTATAGTTATGTAATAAGTAAAGTTAGCTCAAGTGTAATAATAATAATATATCGTTTTCGAATTTCAAGTGTCTTTTAATTTTGAAAGCTACACAGCTCTATTCGTTTTCCGTTGACCCATTGTCGATGTTTTTGAAATTCAAATTAGGAATATTTTAATTATTATTCTTTCAAAATCAAAGGCTTTTTTACTGCCTAACCCTTTTTTTGGCGGACTAAATTTTCTCGCCCGTATATTTCCCTTAAAAAAATTATTTTCATAATTTACACATTTTTCACATTGAAAACCTATGTAGTTAGATTGTAATACATAGATGCAAAGATTGTCAAAGTCCTTTAGAAAAAAACGCGAAACTTTTTCAACTTGTTAATTTTTTGAAATCTTAAAATCAGTAAACAACTTTTTTGCCAAACAAGAAGTAAGGCAATTACATTACACCGCTAGTAGTAAGAATAGAGTATTGTTTGATTAGGTAGTGATATTTCTATTTCTACCGCGAGGGAAATGTTTTCAGCTTGAGTCGGAGGCCAGCGCGCGAGCTGTAGACGAGTACTGAAAAAATTCCCAAGTCGTAGAAATTTGGAGAGATCTCCCCCGAGTCATACACGACACTTTTTTCAACACTCCTTATGATTTGGGCACTTTTCATGACTGTGGGTCGGTTCCACAACCTCGCTTTTTGGGTCGGGATAAAAGGGCCGCAAAGCACAAAACCAGTAATCCAAGCAACACGTTTGACCGCCGACCGGCAGTTGACATACTGTTGACATACGAAATGCGAGTTTAGCTTTAGCATTTCCAACAACCTCCGCGGGCAGTGACACTTTCTGCTATACTATCCCCGCTTCAGATGTCGATCCTTAAAAATACATGGCTGTCATCAACACAAATTCACATACTTAGCTGATTATAAGCCGTATTCTTTCGCTGTAGTAATTTTTATACTCCCTAGGGAATATAACGTAGGTTCTACTCACACCGCTTGAGAAGCGAGTCTGTGGTCCCGCTCCCCAGGCATGAAAATAGGCAAAAATCATTGGATATTATAAAAAAAAAACTTTTTTTTTATTTCACAATTTCCCGTGATGCAAAAATCTCATTTTTCTGAAATGGGTCTGGAAGCGTAAAGTTTGGAATGAAAAAATTTGTCCTGAAATATGCCTAAAATTTTGAAATAGAAATTCCTTGTCAGGGGTTCGGGTTTTATAAATTTTAATAACAAAATCCGTAGAAATCCTTTTGTAGAATATTTTTTGGGGTTTTTTTATTATTTAGTGGTTACAGCAGCAGGATGGTCACTGGATTGAGAAATGTTTGAGAATTTTTTGAGTCGGGAAATGACAGTGAATTTATTTTATGACCAGACATTTTTTCAATTCATAGTTTCAGTGAAAAAAACGATCCAGTAACTTTAAATATCACTCGATATCATGTGAAATAATATGATTGAATGAATTCGTTTTGCAATTCTTTAAAGTAGCTAGGTTTTCAACGGGAAATTTCACAGTTTGGAATTGTACAGTTTTGAGTGTTTTTCATTTGGAGATTGTCTAATTTTGAAAGTTTTGAATTTGTAAAATATTGAACTTCGAGTTTGAAATTTTTCAATTTAGAATGTTTAATTTTCAGTTTTAAACGCATAAAATTTTTAGTTGTATGCCTAATTTTGAATTGTAATGAAAGGAATTCTTTTTAAATAAACCTTTATTTCGTTGAATGACGTGTAGTTTCCTTTGTCGGACACCTTTGATTGAAATATATACATAGCCAGCTATTAATATCTCAGAAGTGGGATACTCGACATTCCTGAAAGAGATAAGAATCAGGGAATGAAATGAAACATGCGGTTCGGTATCGTTTTTTTTCATTGAACGAGTGATACATGCTAAGTTCATATGGGTGTCGTTGCGAGTGAAATGTCTTTACATTGTTTCAATCGCGAACGTTGCAACGAAGGAATGAATCGTTCGAAACCAGATTAAAACCGCATTATGCGGTTTGCTTCGCATAAATGAATGAGTTTGAAAATCTGTTGCTTGATTTATTGCTTGAAAGGAATAACAAGTATTTTTTATCAGGAGTACAAATGAAATAACAGTATTTACAGCTTTATTTTTGGAGAATTTTGTGATTGAAACGTTATTATAAAATGAAGCTTACCAAAGAAAAATAAAAATCCGTAAAAAATAGTGCATTTTCAAATATTATTGAAAATTTTGTTTTATTTTTATATTAATTTTCATTCTATATTCGAAAAAATAGTGCATGCTATTCTAAATAGATCTGAATTTTTCATTTTACGAGAACATTTTGACTTTCAACATTTTATAGTAAAGATGTCCAAGTTCAAAGGCCTTTTAACATTACAAGAATCATATTTAGAACTGAATTATAACCATTTTTCTGACTTACATGTCCCATAAGTAAGTTGTACTAAATTAGTTTAGCTGAATAAGTTGCTGAATGAGTTGAGCCCTACAGTAATTTAAGTGCACTCAAGTTTTCATACATGAAATGTAAAGTTAGAAGAATGATATTTAAATCAGTAAAAATGGACAAAAAAATTTAAAAGCTAGGACTTTTATTTTTTCCCAGTTTTACTACCGCAATAATTCCAATATAATAATAAAAAATGCTGAAATATCCAAGCAAGTTGAAAATTATTTATTCAATCTAATTAACAATTTAAACATATATATTTTGTTGATATAATGTAAATATTCCCACGTAAATTATTCTTGTTGAAATGTTCCGTTGATTCTCAACATTAACGTTCTTGTAATAATTCCGCATTCGTTTTGCATCTTAATGGAGAAAAAACAAATGCCATGTGCGATAAAGTTCTTTCTGCGCTCACCTGTAATGAATGGAAACAATATTTTTTTTATTATTTGAAAATATTATGATTGAAACTTGAGTTATACAGAAATTATATCACAGAATAAATTGAAAGCAGTATTCTAAATTTGCAAGTACATATACAAACAATTTTACTTTCGATCTGATAAAAATTATCAATATGTACAAAATATAATTTGTGTTACTGGATGTGCATGAACAACCATGGCAACTTCGTACAAGTCTCGCCACGCGTATTTTCTGTCTTCCCAAAATGCCAGCAGATTTTCCTTGTGATTGAGGCGAGGAAGAGCAGCGAATTCCTTAAGTAGTTGTGTGAGGTCCCTGATTTTGAATTGACTGACATGGTCAACTTTGTTCTTCTCTTTGCTTCTGAAAATGTTTTCAATTGCTGAGCATTTTTCGTCTGGATCATTTTCGGTCACCGCGTTTTTATTGACTTCGGCTTCTTCTACTTCTACAGCAACTTCGACTTCTCTGCGTGGATCAGACAATCTTCTCCATACTTTCCTAATTCGCTCTTGAGCTCTCTCTATTCCCGTTTCGGAGAGAATTACATTGTATCTGGGATCAAGATACAATGATGTCACGATTGCAGTTCTCATAATGAGTGAAATTTCTCGTAGTTCTATGGAAGCTACAAGTTTTGAAGCGATGTCATTCAAATTCTTACTTGCTTCTTTAGTGTCTTCTTTACATTGCAACCAGGTATCGAAAAAATCACCAGGAAGAAGTTGTTCTTCTTGGAATATCTTCGCTGCTATTCTGGCTGATGCGACGAAATAGTACGTGTCCGTAACTTTTTAACTAGTTCTCTATCTACAGAAAGACTCTTTGGTAATTTCATTTCTTTAATGACATCTTTGATTGCCAGCTGTAATGTATGCTGAGCCCAACGTGCTCCTTCTAAATGCAGTTCGTCGTCATCGTCATCGTAAAAGGAGTCAATACCATCCATTGATGAAGAAATTAAATTGGATCCTTCATAATCGAAAAACTCTTCACCTTGAAAATTATCAGGTTCATCACCCATAAGCTTAGGAATTTTTACCATAGTTGCTGCATTGTCTGAGTTAAATGTGTAGATGTTCCTTGTAGACAGATTGTGTCTCTCAAGTATTTTCAAGATCTCGCATTTTAGATTTTCGGAAGTGTGGCTGATAAACAACTCCTGCATTCCTACATTACGGACTTGAATTTTCTTATCCTTAATAAATTGGATGTTTACTCCCAGAATAGAACGCCCGTGTCTTGATCCACCATCTGCTTTAATTGAAACCAGCTTGCCTGTCACTTCATCTGCAATATTTTGTCGACTCTGGATCGCTATCTCTTCGACTAAATTCTGTATGTTCTGAGGATTAATTGCTTTATTTCCAGATTCTTTATTAACAAATTCTAGTATTGGATTGATAATTCTTCGAAATCCGATATCGTTCATAACCGAAAATGGTCGGCCACCTAGGGTTACCATTTCAAGACATCCTTATTGTAGAGTTTCGAAGTTCATTCTAATTTGCGTCATTTTGGGTTTCTTAGTCTCTACATCTTTTTTCCGATTCTCCTCAGCTTTACGTTTCGCAGCCTCTGCCTTGAGTCGTATGGCGGTTTCGTAAGCAGTCTGGTGCCGACTGGGAAGGTGTCGCTCCATATTTTTGGCATGCTGATTCTTGAAAATAAAAAGTATTTTTTTAATTTTCATCAATTTTGATAATCGAAATTATTTAAAAAATTTCCGTATCTTTTTTCAAACAATACAATGCAATAATTTGTACAGTGTATGAACAATTTTTTAAATACTAATTGGTGGATTTGGCTTAAGGGTCCATCATAATTGAATTCAATTACTTAAAAAAAAAAGAATAATAATTTTCGACTGAAACATCAACCAAAGGTAAATTATAATAATTTACAACTGTGATATTAACCAAATATAAAATTTTTTCTCATTACACTCAAGAAACATCCAGTTTGTAAATTACGTTCCTGCTAAGAATTCTGCAATCCTGCGAAAAAATTTTAATTCATTTATTTTTGAACCCTGAAGCCAAAACCACTGAAAAATATTTTACAATTCTGTTCTTCGGGGTCAATATAATTTCCCACTTAGTATAGGTAGTATTTCACAGGGATAATTGAAATTAAATGATTTTTAAGTAGCTTGGAGCATATTCAAACATATTTAATTAGTTATATTTCTTACTAGAAATTCATTTAAATTGAAAACATCAGTTTATTTCGAATTTTCATTTTAACAGAGAAAATTATTCCTAAAAATATGTCATGTTGACACCCCTCCTTTTCGGGACAGTAGCGATTTAACAGAAATACACTCTAAATTGTAAAACTTTACACATCAGTTAATTCTTGTTAATTTAAGGAAGTACCCTCGGTACGTAGCAAGTCAGTTGAGAGAACGCTTTGACTTGTTATTGACTCACACAGTCACAGTCATAAGTTTGGCAACGTCGCGCTTCTACCCCGCCCTCCTCCGGGCCCGCATGTAG
>JAUMHM010000079.1:21920413-21935033 GCA_032362435.1 Melikaiella ostensackeni
CGCAGGTGTGTTTTACCGCGGTTCTGTTGGAGGCTGATGTCATTTCTATGGCATTTGCTTCCAGTAGGACCCTGCGGTGATTATATAACCAATTTCTTCAACTATATATATATATATATATCCCTTGACGCCCCTAACGGTCTTGTCCATACCGCGCCCTTGAGTGCCCAGTCCGCCATTGCTTCACACTTTATATTTTTTAACAAATTCAATCGAATGGTAATATTCGCCGTGATATCTTATACAGAGACAGCCTTTAAACAGGCTCTTTTTGATTCTTGAAACAGATTTTGATCTGTTCTTCACTTAGTTTCCTTAAAGGCAGTAAGCCATTATTGAGTGTGGTTTTGTGCAGTTTCATGAGGAAATCCATCTTCGCTGCTTTATATGCTTATTGATAGTCACAGTATTAAATTTTTTTTGGTAAATTTGTAAATCTGATCGCACTTGTACCACTTGCTTCAGTTCTAGAATGTTCTGTAGAAATACGTTCGAGCGACTGTTAAGCTCTTGCTTCTTTTCTTCACGACCTGACTTCTGAGAGTAGACTGAAAAAAGCGAAGAACTGGCCTCCTATTATAGGCCCTTATCCCCACCACCAGATTCCTGGAGACCTTTTCTCAATATTGCATCGCATGATGCAATAAAGTTTGAGCGTCAATTCAACGTTGACTTAACGTTGTTTCAACGTTGGCTTAACGTTGATTCAACGTTGACTTGACGTTGATTCAATGTTGGCTTAGCGTCGATTCAACGTTGGCTTGACGTTGATTCAACGTTGGCTTGACGTCGATTCAACGTTGGCTTAATGTCAATTCACGGATTGAGACCTTCATATCACTATGCGTTGTCTTTCAACAGAAACATTCTAGGGGTACAAAGTTGATTCAACATTGTACAGAGTTGATGCACCATTGCACAAAGTCGTTTACTGGGAAACTACACCCTATACTATATACTGTATTCTCGGAAAGATTTCTGACTTGGAAAGAGGAGAATGGTTTGAAAATTATCGGGGAATTTTCTGATTTGGAATGAGGAAAACAGTATGGTGTGATTGCACAAAGTCTAGTTTTTGAATTTTAAAATCTATGGTACCAGGTATCTGTAATAAATATAAGAATAGCAAGGATCCAAAGTAAGGTGAAATGTGATGAAGAACCGTGGTACAAAACTGATAGTGTTCATTTGAAGAGACGCTCTATAATTGTTTCCTGTCCTATCTATATAAGATGTAGTTTTCCAGTAAACGACTTTGTGCAATGTTGAATCAACTCTGTGCAATGTTGAATCAACTTTGTGCAATGTTGAATCAATTCTGAGAAATTTATAGTAGTCACAGAAATGCATAACCCTGATATAAAGAATTATCCAAGTCCTTGCGTGGAAATGCGTAGTGTAGCCGACGTTGAATCAACATTAAGCCAACATTGAGTTAACGTTAAGTCAACGTGGTTACAACGTAAAGTCAACGTTGAATCAACGTTAAGCCAATGTTAAATTAACGTTAAGCCAACGTTGAATCAACGTTAAGCCAAAGTTGAATCAACGTTGAGTCAACGTTGAATCGATGCTAGAACTTTAATGCATAAATTAATGTAATATTGAAAATAGATCTCCAGAAATCTGGTGGTGGGGATGAGGGTCTATAATAGAATGCCAGTTCTTCGCTTTTATCAGTCTACTGTCAGATGTCAGAACGTGAAGAAGAGCAGCAAGAGCTTAACAGTCGCTTAAAGGTTTTTCCAAAGAACATACAAGAACTAAAGCAAGTGATATAGGTATGCCCAGATTTACAAATTAAACAAGAAAATTTGATACTGTGACTTGCAATGAGCATTTAAAGCGGCGAAAATGGACTTTCTTACGAAACTGAACAAAAGCGTCTCAATGATGGCTTTCTTTCATTTAAGGAACTAAAAGATATAGAAATGGATGAAAGATATGAACTCAAAGATTTAAAAAATTTTCAACAAAGTTTGGAAGGTCTGTACTTTTCGTATCCATAGAAAATAAATTCTCTGTCTTTCTACCTCAGAGAGTGTCTAACCTTCTAGAAGCAGATGAAAATCTGTTTTTAGAAACAAAAAGAGCCAATGCTAGACGTGAACTCTGTATGAGATATCACGGCGAATACTACAATTCGATTGAATTTGTGAAAAAATATAAAGTGTGAAGCTTTAATTTACAGTTCAGTATAAGAAAGCCTTTAGTTGAATCAACATTATGTCTTATACACTCCGAAATCAAATGCTGCATTCCACTACATTCAATCTGAATTCATCATTTACAATGCAAAATTATCATCAGTGCTCAGTGCATTAAATCCTGAAGAGTAGAAATTGTTCAGTAGTTACTTCAACACCATTTTACTGTACTTTGATGGTCAAGAGTAGCAACAGTATATTGACTGTCGAAGTTTCTGCATGCATGATCATATCTTATAAATATTATATAGTAGCTTTAGAGCAAATTCAAGACACTAAAGTTGAAACTCGAAAAAATTATCCATTTTTACTATAAGAAACAAAATTTGCTGATCTACAGGAAGTCAGTCTTTGTATCCACAGGTATCTTCTTAAATAGAGTGTTATGCCGTTCCAACGTACAGAAGATATTATCATCAAAACCATTGCTGAATGTGTGTGATATAATGTGAGATCACCTTGTGTCAGAAGTTTCAAATCTCATGAAAAAAAAAGATTTATATAAGTTCAAAGAACAAAGTAATAAAAAAAAATTATATTTACTAGTTTAATGCAATTTGAAAGTCTTGCCACCATTCTAATGATGTACAAGCTCAAGGACTATCAAGGCGAACCTATCGCTGGCGGATTCTTCGAACACGAAGTTCTTGAAGTCAAACATCCAGATATTGACCTTGTGGAGAAGGTTCTGAAGAAATGAGGAAATAAAATCTTTTGTAAGGTGGTTGGGCTTCAACAATTTACATGACAACTAAATAGACAAATCAGAAATGTAATCGACTCTATTCTTCTTTAAACCAAAGTTGTATCAACGTTGAATCAACGTTGAAATAACGTTGAATCGACCCTATTATCTAATGCTTTATATTGGGTCTACGTTTGTACTAACTAGGTGGAAGGTTCTGAGAAATAAAAGAGAGAGTTAATACGTATATTGTTGTTGTTTGTTTTTTAAATATTTACAATTATGTAATCTCTCTGAATTGACATATGTGCAATAACTGTCATTACTTTTGTAAATTTTCTATACTGTAGGAAGTTTTGTAATTAATAAATCGATATTTGAAGAGATAAACATCTTCGCACTCGTCATTTACTTCTTGTCCATTACTTTTATTTAATTTGATAAGCGATGCTTGAATTCAAATTTCGCACCCGAATAAAAAGAATGATAAACTGTTGATACCTTAAGTCACGTTGTACATTTCCATCCCTGGTTCGAGTTTAATACATGTGAATAAGCCTTAAGAAACAAGCTACTAGTTCTAACCTAATTGTGACTTTGGTTCGCATCCTTCATTGACACATGTTTTAACCTAAAGGGTCTACAATAAACAATGGCAATTTGGATCTGAATATTACGCATACCTGTAATCAGTTTGCACTATTGCACGAGATGTATTCAAACTTTCACAAAACCTACTATGGTAAAGACTCTGAACCGATATTGCGAAAATGCAATTTCAAAGAGCACTTTCCACTGATTAATCTAGATTGTTCGAAGCAAAATGAGTTTCTAAAACAGGCTTCAATGGACTTACGTTTCAAATTTGAATCTGCAGACAATATTCCCGCTAAAACTGCAGCCTACTATCTGATTATACATGATCGTATTATTCAGTGCCAACTCACTAGTGGTGGGTTGGAGAAGTTGATTTAAGATATTTGTGGTTGTAGTGGGTAATTCTAGTAGTGGGGTAATGGCTTCAAAGTAGGAATTTTCTGTCTTAGAGTTCACTTTTTATCGAGATGGACTTCTGTGTGAACGTGCAAGTCTTCAAGAAGCCCATCAACTAGTTCCTCTTGAAGGAGTTGGCTATGATTCCCTTCCAGGAAGACGCTTAACCTGTAGTCTACCTCTTTGAATCACCCTACTACTGGGATTAGCTGCCTGCCAAATACAAGAGTGAAAATTTATGGTTGACGCGTGATTACCACGGCCTAGAATGAACAACTAGTGACATACGCTATGAAAAAGTAAGACTTATAATCTGAGAGAAACTACGTGATGCTCGTGCACTCTACGTCAAAGGACTCGAAAAGAATAAATGATTGTTCCAGTATTTGCAGAATGTGTATAATTTGAAAGATCCAGGCTATCCCTCGCAAAAAAAACTGTACAGTACAGTTTTAACGAGGTGCGATCACCATTTTCAATGCTGGAATGCAAATGACGTAATTCTAAATGCTCTTGCTCTCAAGACTTGAATCATGTCTCTTCAGGATCAGCCGACTATTGGGCATTACTCTGGAAGTAGAGCCAATGACGATGATACAACTGAAGAAATATATACTATGGATACTTCCTCGAGCAACACAACGCACGAAGATTTTTATAACCGTTGTAAATTTATGTTTTAACTACGCTCACTTTTGTCGCATTGTAGGTTGAGATTTCCTTTTGTAAAATAAGGCTAAGTCCTTTTTCATGAATAAACCAAACATTTAATCTTACATTAAGTAAAGATTCAACAAAACCCATCCAGTTAGTTTAGAATTAGTTAAGCTCATTTTAAATTTCATGCTGTATTTTTCTTTCCGGCTTCAAATATTACAAACATCATTGGGTTAAATTCTAGATCCAAATATCACTTTCTGTCAGCGGTGGACATTCACAGACGTTGTTGAGCTGCATTTTCAACGTTGGACATTGTTTAAACATCGTTGGGTGGAAATCAAATTTCTGCGCTGGCCACACATCGTTGGTTCGTATTTCTCGAATTTCGCACAATCTCTTTTTTTTAACACTAGATAAATCGGCATTTTACGTATAAGTTGAATTAAGTTTGCTTGAATTCAGGTAGACTAAAATTTAAGAAAAAAAACAAATGAGAAAATTAAAAACAGGAATAAGGGAATCTGAACTTTAAAACAAGGCGTGTGTGTCTAAAACATTAAATCGAAGTTTATATAAGATTCGAGATTTCTTAGCTCACATATGTTTCTAGAATTTTCGATTACAAACAGGGATTCCTAACATTCTGGAACCTTTACACGAAGTCGATCTTGCAGGGACTCAACTCGTTGAGCGAACTATGAATTCGTTTCTGCTTTCTCGAAATTTTGATCACTTTGAGTATTAGTTGAGTATAAGTTGAATATACTACTGCTGGTAGCTACAAGTTATAATTTAGCATGGACACGAACCATTATCGACTGTCGGGAACTTAGTACAGATATAAACCATACTTTGTAATGTTAGGTTAGGTTTTTGAATGAACCAAAAGTGAGAGTTTCCTAGCTCACATAATATATCGTTGGGGCGTGAATTCTCTGGGGCATGTAGTGAAGCAACCCGCCTTACTCTAAAGGAACGAGCATCGTTGTGTCATACATTCTCTCTCCGAAGCCTGTAGTGCAGCAACCCGTCTCACACCGGAGGAAGAAGCATCGTTGGTTTAAATTTTGGAATTTCAAGCCCTCGGAATTACTGAGGTCAATCCCTTATTCATTCTAGTAACTTTTAATTATTTTTCAACTTCAAATTTGTGAAGTCAATATATCGAAAAAATCCTATGTACGTCTCTTGCTGTTGTTCCATAAAATCGAAAAAACTTTGGTTTTTTGTTCCGAATCAGAAATTGCGGGTGTTAGGTTTCCGGTCGAGGACACCTTAAAAAAAGCGCCGACGGAGAAATGCTATGCAGCCACCATTTTGTCATGAACGAACTTGAAAACAAAATTTTATGTACCTTATTACTAGTATTATGAATCCCATTTTACAGAATTTTGATTAATCTCTTTATTGAGCCAAAAAAAAATTCCCGAAGTGTGCCTATTTTTTCGTGTTCTACAGTAACTTAACCCCTTTATATGGCGACCTACGAGCAGATGCAGAGCTTGATGTCAAACCTAGAAGACAAGCTTCAAGCTGAAATACATTCCGTAAAAAAAAACATCCAAGAAAGCACCTCAGCAGGCCTGCAGAGATGTGAAGCCAAAAATTGATGCTGTAGAAAAACAGAATGCCGAGCTCAAGCTGGAGATCGCAAGGCAGGCTCAAAGGCTAGATAGGCTCACAAGAAGAAACAACTTCATACTTTGGCTGAGAGGAAGATAGCCACCACCAACCTTTCTAAACCTAATCAACTCGTCCCTCCCAGGAAAAGAAGGGGTGATTCTCAAGACGCGGGCTCCCTTAACTAGTATGTGAACAGAGGAATTCCTGCAGGATCCAAGCAGCGCATAGACTGAATAGATGGATCTTTTACGGGAAGAGCAGAAGTCTCTAACTTTTATTCTGCGGGTGTCTCACCAACCGGAGGGATGTGTAATCATACGTCGAGTTTCAGTGTCTGCTATTGGAATATCAGTGGTTATGATAACTTGTGTTACTTGGATGTAAAGCAGAAAGCCTACTTAACTAGTCATTGTGTGATTTGCATAGATGAGTCATGGCTCACATACACATATGTGAAACTGCCGAAATTTCTAGATTGTTACACCCCTCATTACTCCGTGGCTGTCAAAGAAAAAAGTAAGTGCCGGGGCAGCGGAGGGCTAAATACATTAGTCCAAAACTGCGCTGACTATTCACACTGCAAACTGGAAGTCAGTAATTTATCGTTGTTTGTGAAATCTACCTTTGAAAATTCCTTCACTGTGCATGTCGGTAATATATATTTTCCCTCATCAACAAACTTAGATTTCTGTACTAATGCGCTTCAAAATTCTCTATTCTCCTTAGACAATGTAAAGACACATTTTTTATCAATTAGTGATTTTATCGCTTGTGTAGGAACCCTGAATAGCTTTTCTGAAGAGATTTTTAACAATTATAATTTATTTCCTAATAGATCGGCTTTAGATTTCAAAGTTAATAAAAGAGGCAAAAAACTGGCGGAGTCTCTTGAATTGAACGACCTAGCGCTCTGCAATTGTCGTACATTTTCTGATAGAATGGGCCAATTTACCTACCTAACGAAAGGAGGTTGCAGTACTATTAATTTATGTTGTTTGAGTATCGATTACGTAGATCTTGTTAACGATTTCTCTGTTCACAATATTTTGGACCAATCAAATCATCTACTTGTCGACATCGATTTTAATATTGCTCTCCAGGGTTCTAGAGATAAAGAGCCTACCACATTTGGCAGTGTATCAACGTTTGTAAAATGGAATGACGGGGGAGTGGACACCTTTTATACTGCTTTGTCAAATTCAGCGCTTATATACAATAATGATGAACGCTGATTTTTTGTATAATAACTCAATTTCCGCAATAACACATGCTGCCAGCGGATCAAATATGCTAGTAAGGAGGGGTCCTCCGAGTACCTTCGGTCCTCATAATCAGAAAAATTTCTGGTTCAACTCACAGTGAGCTCGTCTTAAAGGGATTACTGCACGTACTTACAAGCAGTATTCTCGTAACCGTTCTGAGTTTTCCTTGAACCGTTATAACCAGTCTCGAGATCCATACCGAATGGCAACCAAGGTAGCAAAGGAAGAGCATTCTAAAACAAACCTTATGAGATTAGCAAATGTTAAAGATAGTAGGGAGTTTTGGCAAACGGCAAAATTGTTCGACACTAAGTCTGAATATGCAAACCTATTAAGCACGAGTGAATGGTTTGAATTTTACCGAGATGTTTTTCCACCCAGACTGTTATCAGATGGAAACTATATATCAGTGTTGGACTCAGTTCTTGATATTGACTTCACCTTAATTGAACTACAAGAAGTTATCTCGGGTTGTAAAAGGAATAAAGCTGCAGGTCCGAATGGTATAAATAATGATTTCTATGAACATCCATCCCCAGAATGGGTCCAGTATTCGCTCAATCTTTTTAATACGGTTCTTATCTCTGAAAAAGTTCCTAAACAATGGTCTGATGTTGATATGTTCATGATAACAAGACGGGCGATAAACATGACCCATTAGGAATCACATGCTGACCGTTGTCGAGCGCGCACGTAAACTGAAGTAGCTCCGTCGTTCGGATACAAATATATTTGTGATCAAGTATGTCGTTCAGTTGTTAATAAGTGAGTGTAGAGTTTTCTAAAATGACAACGAACGAGAATATGAAAACACTATTACTCTCAGTGCAAGCGGATGTAAGAAAAAATACAGATACTCTGAATATAGTTAACAGTGACGTGGTGGCCCTAAAAGAATCTGATAATGAAATTTTGAAAGATGTCGATCATTCAGGAAGAAGTGCATAGATTTGAAAAGAATACATTGCTGGAAAACAAGCTCAGTGCATGTGGAAGAAAACTCGAGTTCTTGTCTAAAAAAGAAAAAGCGAAGAATCTACTCCTATTTAATGTGAAGGATACTGCGAACGAAAATATCGATTTGTTAGAAACTTAAAGAATATCCTGACCTCTGCAAATGTAAACATTACCGAAGATAAAATTTAAGCAGCTAAACGACTTGGAAGAGAAGAGGGCACAGGGCCAATACTTATCACATTTACCAATCTTCCACACAAACAAGCTATCTTCAACAATTCAAGAAATTTTCGCTCTATAAATATAGCATTTTCTAATGATAACACGAAGGAACAAAGAACAAAATGGGAAGAGTTACGTCAGGAACTATCTTTTCACGAAGAGTTATTAGAACAAAAAGTAAGCAAATCGAAGAAAAATATGAAAAATCCAAGACCCAGCTCCACATTATCCTCCTTTTTTAAAGCTCCTCATTCAACTGAAAAAAACCTCCTCTGGAGAAACCATAACACAGAAGTCAAACACCACGATCTTCATCCAGAATTATATTCTGAAACTGTAGGGGATATGAGAACTGTATCGACATAAGGATGGATTCCCTACCAAAGTAGTTATAAAGTACAATGATAATAAAAAAGGGCATGAAGTTCTCCTGGAAAACAAACAAAAAATCTCAAAAACTCTTTGCTCGATTCACTTGCATCTGCAACAAACTCCGAAGTTTTTTGGAAAATAATAAATGGTTACCGTATTAGACCACACAAATACGAAAGCATTGACTTAAAAAAATGGTACAATTATTTCAACGCCATATACCCCCCGAGGGACCTCTCTCCATATGACCTGCTAGGTATGATAGAAAACAATCCAATCTTAGACTCCTCGATGATACTGCTGGAAATTTGAACAGCACTTGAAAAATCTAAACGTGGCAAGACCCCTGGTGCTGACGAAATAATGTACGAGTTCTTGAAAAACTTACCTGATAACTGGATAACCTTTATAAATAACTTTTTCAATAAAATTTCAGAAAATGAAAAAAGTCCAGAGAACTGGTCGCGAATATTGATAAAAATGGTTCATAAGAAGGGAGATGCACTCGATCCTTCATTCTGAATGATTTGGAGAAAAATTTATAACAATTTTGATGGATTTATATAAAAAAGCGAAAATGTCTGTAAAAGGAGACCATGCATATTCAAGACCAATTGGTGCATCGAGAGGGGTTCTCCAAGGGGAAACCCTGAACCCTCCACTACTTGCTCTATTTTTCGCAGATTTGGAAGAACTCCTCACAACAAAAGGCATAAGGGGAGTTGCTATTAACCACCTAGTTGAAATACTTTCGCTGGCTTATGCGGATGATTTGGTGATCTTAGCGGATTCTCTAGTTAAAATGAGAAAAGTACTGAAAGTAATTCGTGAATATTGCCAAGAAAACGAACTTATAACTAACACTAATAAAACAAAGATTGTGATATTCCAGAAAGGGGGTCTGTCCACAAAAAAATGCACCTTTTTACTTCAATGAAGAAAAAATTGAAATAGTAAATAACTATGTATACCTCGGAACACCATTCTCGGAATCTGCATTGTTTACAGATGCCCGGAAATCGATGCCAAGTAAAGCTAATCTTGCAATTGGATCTACGAACTCTCTAATTTACAAACTAAAACCAGATTCCTGGCAGCCTGTCCACAAACTTTTTAATTGCCTCGTATCTAGTACTTATATATGGAGTACAGATCTTGGGACCCAGATATCTCAATGAAGTAGAAAAAATACAAATGTCATATTATAAAAAAATCCTTAGGATCCCGAAAAACATGCCGGGCTATGCGATACGAATAGAGTTAGAGTTTCTCCATTAGCAGTTCAAATTTTCATAATGGTATTAAATTGGATTCAGAAAACTCTCCATAAGAATGAAAACCGATACCCAAAAATATGTCCCCCTAGGTTAAAGACCGTAGCACAATATGATAGATGTTTAGATAAATACAGTTGGACACTACAGATTAGAAAATTTTTTGAAGAAATTAATGCAGGGGAAGTATGGGACTCTCTCACCTCGACCACTTTAAAAGTATAAGAAATTTGAACTAATTAACAAATATGCAATGAAATTTCGCTATGAGGATTTACAGAGAGCCTGTACTACCATAGCGAAAATAAGATTATTAAATAATATTCAACCTAGAATTATGTATAATAACCAAATGTTCAGATTACCTGAAATTGGAGATAATTGTTGCATGTGCAACCAAATCATCGTGAATAGCTCATATCATGTACTAGTAGAGTGTCAAGTATGTCGAGAAGAAAGAAATTTATTTATTATTAAAAGTGACGAAGAAGAAGTGGTGCGAGAAGCTTGGCTAGATATCCTAAACAAAACAGACTTTGAAAGGCCAGAAAGGTAGATAAATTTATAAGAAAATTGTTAGAGCGAATTTAAATTCAAAAACTCCAATTAACTACTAACCGTAATATTGATATCGTAGTTTTTAAGTTTCAGCGTGTAAACTTTTTGTATGGATCAATGATTCTGTGACAAACAAACAAACGAGAACATGACTCATTAAACTACCGAGGGATCACTCTCATTAACTCAATCACTAAAATCTTTACGACACTACTCACCGCTAGATTATCAACATGGGTGGAAACATATAAACTGTTGTCAGAGGAGCAGGCGAGTTTTAGGACTGGGAGGGGTTGCAGGGACCACTTATTTACACTTTATTCGGTAATAAGCATGCACTTTGCCACTAACAAGAGAGATTATGTATACGTCATTTTCGTCGATTTTAAGGACGCATTCGACTCAATTAGTCATACCAAGCTTTGGGCCAAACTGAGTGACCTTGGTGTAAGTGGAAAAATTATTAGGATTTTGGTCTCGTTTTATGACAACGCCGGTCGAAGGGTCAAATGTGGTGAGTCCTACTCGGAAACAGTCGACGTGACGCAGGAGGTCCTACAGGGTGACAGTCTCGGTCCTCTCCTCTTTATTTTTTGTGTGGCTGATATCGTGGACTTTTTTATAAAGAAATGTATGAAAGGTGTGTTGCTGAATGCTGTCAGATCTCTAATTATGCTTCTGTTCGCAGACGATATAGTTATCTCTGCTACTTCTTGACACGACGCTCGCCACAAACTAAAAGTTCTGGAGGAGTACTGCGATCAGAATGGCCTTCAGCTAAACCCAAAAAAAACGAAATCGTCCCTTTTCGTAAAGCCGGTAAGCTGGAAAAACTTCGCCCATTTATGTGGAAAGATTCATCCATTCTTGAGTTTGTTAACACCTACATGTACCTCGGAACCCCGTTTTCGTCATCGGATAAATTTGAAGTTGCCAAAGACCATTTTGCCAGAAAAGCGACGATAGCAATTTATACAGTGTGTAGTATTCTGAATAGGTCTCAATATTATTCATGGGAAGCCATCGTCGTGCTTTTGAGATCAATCATCGAGACCACTTTATTTTACGGTGCTGAGGTATGGGCTATGCGTTATCTTGACGATCTTAACGTTGTACAGAATAAATTTTTCAAGCAATTATTTCATTGGCCTAGAAGCACTTCTACGCACATTATCCGAATGGAAAAGGGACTGGATCAGGTAAGCGCCAGAGCGCTCGAACGCGCCTATAATTGGTAGATTTCTCTAACTAACATGAACGACGACAGGTTGCCTAAGATTTGTCTGAGGAGCCTCTGCGAGTTGGACCAGGCCAGTGTCGCAAATATAGAATTTGATTGGGCTTCGCAATTCAAGTCCCTACGCGAATCTACAGGCGAACTAGATACATGGAATCGGCAATGTAGTCACCCTCATGCAGTTACCGTAGAAAAATCAAATATATTAATTAAGTGGGCAGATAATATGTTTAGCACAGCTATAGATCGTGTGACCAAATCTAACTATAACAATCAATTTAGAAGCCTAAGTCAATTGAACCTTACTGAACCTTATTTATATTTTAATTGTAGTATGGGAAAAAAGCGGGTGGTTGGTTAATTAAGACTTTCAGACTTCATCAAGATCAGACTATATTTTAATGGTTCGGCGTATGTGATTGATCCAAATCAAATTTGCAGTCTGTGTAACTTGATGGAGTTTGAGAATCTTTCTCATTTTCTACTCCATTGCCCTATCTATAATGAATTCAGAGCGCACTACATTAAGAAATACCTAGAAAGGTCAAGAACTGACTCAGAGTCTATCGAGCGCCTTCTAATTATACGAAATATTGACCAACTCAATGACATTTTTAACTACACTGTGCGAGCGCTAAGACCTAGATCTTTTATTATTAATGAGTAAGAGTCTGATTTTAAGTACAGTGACCTTTTTATGTATACTGATCTGTTGAGATGCGTGCAAACATTTTATTTATTTTTTTCCAATCACTATAACTCAGGATTATTGTGATATGCGCGTAAATTCGAGACCCCATTGTAAAAGCCAGTGGCAGATTACAAGGAGCTAGAACTAAGTGGAATTGCGCAAAATAGCTTTTTAGTGTAAAACACATTTTATTGTTGTTATTTTATGTGCGATTGCTTTTGTATTCCATTTGAATTTGTATAATAAATTTAATTTATCTATCTATCTAAAATTTTCAATTCAGTGTTTGAGTCTTGCCTTTAACACTGAGTGTTCTATTAAATAGTTGTAGGTTGGCACAAGCAAGTGAAAAGAAAATCTGCTTTTATAATTGCGTTAACGCTTATTTGTTGTGAGTTTCTGAGACAATATAGTGGTACATTAAGAGTTTTTACAATTTTGTCCTGATTACAATTTTGCGATTTTGAGGGGATTTTTCTCCTCATCTCTTTTTACATTGGCGAGTCTCTGGGCATTATCTAAGTCTCTTGACTCTCTATAAGTAAACAAGAATTATTTTTTATGCTCCATTTTATATCAGGTAAAAAAATCTAATTTTGCGTAGTCTCTAGACACATTCACGTGATTATCCATCTAATCTACTGTTACATTCTATAGGATAATTTCTTATTTCAGTTCATTATCGAATGGAAGAATAATTATTCAATAATTCTTAGATTTTACAATCCAAGTGTTCGCGCTCGACCTTTTTATGCCGTCCTTCGCGAGCTCCCTATTCCAGTCCCACCGAATGTAGGTGGGATTCCGCGAGCGTGCGCTTTGTTCTTGCCCCTGCAGGTTGTGAGTTTTGCGAACCAGCGACGCTCAGGATCGACTGGTTGTCAATTTTTAGGGGACTTATGTAACTTACATGTTACAATTGCCCCCCTATTTAAAACTCTAATTGTTGTTTGGATGAGTCCGATAGTCTCGCTCGATCCGCTGCCAGGTAGGCGTGATGTACCCGGTGCAAACGAATCCCGAATTTTCTTCCCGAATTCCGCTCACGGTTCTAACTTTTTCATTTTCACCCTTATACGTTTCAAATACGCTTCTAAAAATATTGAAATATTACAATTTTCTATATAGGGAACATAAGTGATCGTTTAAATAATTTGAATTTTAAATTTAGTTTTTTATTTATTAATTATTTTGTAAATAGAAATATAAATGAATCTTAATTTACCTATACGAAGGCTTGAAAAGCAAATCTAATTATTATTTCGACCTACAAAATATTATTCTTAAATACTCAAGTTAAATACACAGTGAATCCCAGAGATATGTTTTATCTGAAGTTGGATAAAAACGTTGCAAAAAATTAAAATTTACGTATAAAGTCGTGAATGTCGTTGTGAATCCGCCTCCCGATAAAAATTATGTGACGTCGGATGATTGTAGTTGTCAATTGTTTGCAACGTTTTTATCCAACTTCAGGTAGAAAATATATCTGGGATTTACTGTGTATTTGTCTCGGTATTTGTCATAAAGTTGATAAAAATTGAAATTTGAAATAAGGGCCTACTTCTTCACCTGGTATATTATTATTCTTAGACTGATTGTGATTTTTTCACTCAGTTTTGAAATCAAAGGAGGCCTGTCATATTTGTTGTTGTTGTTTTATAGACGGGCAGGAAGCCCCATTAGGGTTCCCCTGGCGCTCAAGCTATAAAGCCTATTTTGCCACACCGTTAACTCTCGCTCTCAGTAGTTGCCCCTAGACCTCTTTATGAAGCCTAGGATATCCATCACTGATTGCGTTGTAATTTCCTCAGGTTCCATAAAATGGGCCCCAAGGGTTTGCTGCCTGAGCCTAGCTAATGCCGGGCACTGACATAAT
>JAUMHM010000079.1:21966788-21982802 GCA_032362435.1 Melikaiella ostensackeni
TGGGATATGTGGCGCCTTCAGGCCGAAGCGGACACTAAGTGGAAATATATTTCAATGGATCATTATAGCCCGTTGCATAGGCATGGAATTCTCTTAATTTTTCGAGAACGAGCCATAGCGATCTGTGGTGATTTGAGGGAAATCTTCCATCAGGTAAGAATTCGTTAGGAAGATAGAGGAAGTCAACGATTCCTTGGACGAGACATGAGTACTGGTGAGTTGCTAACTTATCAGATGAAAGTCATGATCTTCGGGGCAGTATCATCGCCTTAAGTTGCTCAAGAGATGGAAAACCGCAACAGCGAAGGATTCATGGAAGAATTTCCAGAAGCATGCCAATCGATCGCCAAGCGCCACTACATGGACGACTACCTGGACAGCGTGGACCGATGAAGTGGCTAGCCGAGGAGCGCAAAATGTAGCCTATATTCATCAAAGGGGTGGCTTCGAGATCAGAAACTGGATGTCCAACTCTCAAGAAGTTCTGAGCTCGTTTCCGCCTGAAGCCCTTGCGCAGGGAGGAGAGCAGCTAGCATTCGAAGAAGAGAAACTTTACACTTTAAAGAAACACTTTACTTCCAAACGAGTTGACAAAAAAATGGACAACCTGGTTAGCAGATTTGAGAGAAGCTAGCAAATTGAGAATCCCTCACTGCTACTTCCTCGGGATTGGTAAGTTGCGTGACGTGCAGCTTCATATCTTCTGCGATGCAAGTGTACAAGCATTCGCAGCAGCCAGATATTTTCGACTGGAGGGGGAGGCAGGTACAAGAACAACCTTGGTAATGAGCAAGAGCAGAGTCCCACCGTTGAAACACATGACCATCCCGAGACTGGAACTTCAAGCAGCGGTAATGGAAAGCAAACTGGAAGACCCAGAAGAAACCATTCTTGATCGTTTCAGATTGAGTTCCTGGCCACCGCTGATCCGCACGATGGGATGGGTGCTGCGCTTCATGAACAGGTGCTGCGAACGCGACACAGGCAGAGATGCGGAGCTGACTGAACCAGAAGTTGAGAACGGCGAGATTGAACTTTTGAAGTTGGTGCAAGCAAGGGAATTTTCACAGGATCTACGCTTGATGACACATAATGAGAAAATTCAACCAACCTCAAAACTGGTCAAGCTCTCGCCGAAAATAGGAGACGATGGTTTGCTGAGAATGAGCGTCAGAATCAGGAACTGCGAGATCAGCCAATTGGTATGACAGCCTATTAATCTGAGCGGAGCGAATCGCTTTGTAAGGACCCTCATCGAACATCATCACCGCAAGGAAGGGCACTTTGGACGAGAGAGGGTGGTAAATGATTTGCGATCGAAGTATAGGATCACAAAGCTTCGAGCCGACGTAAGAGCGGTATTCAGCCACTGTCAGACTTGCAAGATTCGAAAGGTGAAACCGCAAGCACCGAAAATGGCACCGCTCCCAGACATTAGAACGGAAATCTTCATCAAGCCGTTCACCAACACTGGCACCGACTACTTCGGACCAATGGAAGTGACAATCGGCCGACGAAACGAGAAAAGATACGGCGTTCTCTTCATCTGCCTGAACATAAGAGCCGTTTACTTGGAAATAGCGAGTTCATCAACAACTGACTCGATGATAATGGTTCTGAAGAGAATGATGGCTCGACGAGGAAAGCCAGCGAGGATATATTCCGACAACAGAAAAAACTTCGTGGGTGCGAACCATGAACTTCGGGAGGCTCTAGGAGAATTCGACCAAGAAGAGATACAACGACAGCTGGCTACAGAGAAGATCGAGTGGCACTTCATCCCACCTGGAAGTCCACATATGGGAGGCTGCTGGGAAAGGCTTGTTGGATCTGTAAAACGAGCGTTAAAGACCATACTGAACGAGCAAAAGCCGAAGGAGGAAGTCCTTTACACCATCTTTGCTGAAGCCGAGTATTCGGTAAACAGCCGCCCTTCAACTTTTGTTTCAGATGATCCTGACGATCCTGAGAGTTTGACACCAAACCACTTCCTTCTGATGTTGAAAGGCTCGTACGAGAGCCACGGAGCCCCTGGAATATTTAAACCCGATGGTGCGTTTCTCAGGAAACAGTGGCGCAAAGCACAGACCATGGCTGATCTGTTCTGGAAACGGTGGGTAAGGGAGTATTTGCCACCACTTAACCGCGCACGAAGTGGTACCGCCAAACGAGCAACCTGAACGTTGGGGATCTGGTTGGCATTTGAGATAACCAACTTCCCCGGAACCAGTGGATACGCGGAATCATATCTGCCGTGTATCCTGGTAAGGAAAAGCAGGTTCGGGTCGCGGACGTGCGAACCAGAACAGGAACCTATCGGAGACCAGCAACGAAAATATGCGTCCTCGAGAAACAAAATGATATTCCTACTCTAGGAATACAGGAGGGAGAATGTCGTGGACGTGCAGACATTGATTAGATTTCAAATTTGTAAGTCGGGGTGAACACTCTTCACGAGTCAGCACTGAGGAGGCCAATCAGAAAATGATGGAATTTCTCGATGAGCCTGATGAAAGTGAAGGAATGTTGAGAGGGGTGAGGTTGAGTGAAGGGTGGCGTCACTTCGACAGTTGACGATTGACAAGGGAATCGACCGCATGCGCCGAAGATCACTTGCCTTTCCGAAAAAAGCGATAATCAATTTCAATTGTTTTCTCCGACGATTTTCTTGTTATTTCATTGATAACCATTGAATTCACACCTTTCTCACGCAATAGACTTTCAACTTGTTACTTTTCATTATCAGTTTTGTTAATCATCTTGCTTAGTGCCATAATTTATTGTTTTTTATCAATAAGTCTGAATTCAGTGTATTTGTATATTTCAAATCATTCTACTTATAAGCATTAATTAACAGAGTGTAAGGGCTGCTTTTGTCACAACAACAAAGAATAACAACCAAATTGGAATTACGCGGAAATAATTGTTAGGGATCCTATTCAAGGAAATATCAAGACACTGGTCTGAATTTACTTTGAAGGATGTTAGTAATTCTTCTTCATCCACTATTTAGAAAGATCGGAGAATTTCTGAAGTAATCAAAGTGGTTGGCACCACGGATTTTTTGAACAACTTAATGACCCAAGGCATGATGGTATGATATCCTAATGAAACCGCCCCCGGAGTGACACCGACCTGAATTTATTTTGAAGGATTTTAGAAACTTTTTTTTCATCCACTACTTAAAAAGATCGAAGAATTTTTGAAATTATCGAAGTGGTTGGCACAACAGATTTTTTGAACAACTTAATGACCCCGGAGATGATGCTATAATATCCTAATGAAACCACCCTCGGAGTGATACCGATCTGAATTTACTTTGCGCGGTGTTAGAATTTTTTTATTTTCCCCTACTTGGAAAGATTGAAGAATTTCTGCCTTAATCAAAGTGGTTGGCACCACAGATTTTGTGAACAACTCAATGATCCGAGGAATGATGGTATAATATCCCCATGAAACCATCCTCAGAGTGATACCGACTTGAATTAACTTTAACGGGTGCTAGAATTTTTTTCTCATCCTCTACTCAGGAAGATCGGAGAATTTCTGTAGTAATAAATGTGCTTGACAGCACGGATTTTTTTAACAACTCAACGACCCAAGGGATGATGGGAAAACATCCCCATGAAACCACCCTCGAAGTGACACCGATCTGAGTTTACTTTGAGGGGGGCTAGAAATTTTAGCTCATCCTCTACTCAGAAAGATCAAAGAATTTCTGCAGTAATCAATGTGGTTGGCAGCACGGATTTTTTAAACTCAATGAGCCAATAAGAGGTCATTGTATATAAAATAATGTAACTCAATGATAACTCATAATAACTCAATGACCCAAGGAATAATAGTATAGCATCCCCAAGAAACCGAAATCGTAGTGACACGCATCTGAATTTTCGATCTGAATTTTCTACATGTGAACTCTTCGAAACCTTAGTCATTGCATTCACGTAATCAAAAAATTGGTGGGGCCAACCACTTTGATGATTTGAAAAGTTTTGCGGTAAATCTAAGTGAGGGATGAATAACATTTCTAAGAAACTCAAATTAAATTCAAATAATAGTAAGCATGAACAAAAATATTGAGGATGAACGAAGATTTATAACACACTCAAAGTAAATATAGATCGATGTCACTCCAAAAGTGGTTTTTTGGGATTATTAGAACATCATTCCCTAGGTCACTGAGTTTTTCAAAAAATGCGCGATACCAACCACTTTGATTGCTGTGGAAATTCCTCGATATTTCCTTCTTTAACGATTCTTTAACGATTATATCAGAGTAATATCATTTTGGTTGTTTTTTGTTGTTGTAACAAAAGCAGCCCTTACAGGGTTGACTCTTAAAGAATATTTGACGCGCAACCCTGTATTATAATTTTTTAACGCGTAAGATTTTTCTGAATGAGCTATTACAGGTGTCTAGTTATCATCCCTCGGTATTATTTCAGGCCAGCTATTTGTGCAAAGATGTTTTCGATAGTGAGGATGACAAAGGGAGAACCGACGGTCACTTACACAGAGTTGGACTCCCGCTCAGGAACGCACGACTGATTATACCGCGCTAATGATTGGACCAGTTTAATTATTCTATAACTCAAAAACTATAACTTCAACCAATTTTTGAAAGAGGAATTTTCGATTTTTTCATTTATTTTTCATACAGCTATATAAGTCTGGGTAAGTTTACCTAGGACACCCTGGATTTCCACGGTTTTTGAATTACTTCCATAAACTCTAAAAAACTTTTTTTCCCATGTAAGAAAACTCCCAGTCCCATACTACGATATACCTATTTTTAGTTTTGAAAATAGTTCCTTTTTTAATAATAATAATGAATTATATTATATTAATGCATATAATAATTTATTATATTATATTAATAAAAATTAATACTTGTATGTTTTCAACACAGGGTTTTATTTAATTTTTACTTTCGTGGCTTATCACATATTGCATCTTTTAAAAGAAACATAAAAAATTCCTTTTGGAAGAAGCATCCTGATTGAATAACGATTTTCTTTTAAATATAGCATGGAGGCACAGCACAAGCTTCTTTACTAATACTAGTATACGCTACTAACACACCTTTGTAAAGGCCTCACAGACTAGGTTCATTTGGTCAGAATAGCCTTTTGAAGATTTAAATGAATACACTGGAGGAGATCTCAGGTATAGAAAACTTATGGCGCATGTAGCGTAAATGAACAGCACTGAAACGGCCCGTAACAGTGACGTTTCAGTGCCATTTGAACGGCAGGGGTCAGCTTTTTCATAAAGGGTGAATAACAAAAACTAAGCATATACTCCCGTTTTGTGTCGCCGGGGGATAAAAAGACAATGTTAGGGAAAACAGGCCTATGGTATAAGAATTTAAAAAATCCTAAGCCACCGTGTCGACCCTAAAGACATATATACACTAGAGCTCCCATATAAGCTGTCAGCATATGCGTCAGTTCGTTTTCAGTACTTAGCGAGTTCATACGGCCCTGACTGTTCACGTTTCGAGGGTACCGGTTTAGGACCAAGGCCAGTGCGAAGCAACCCCCGAAACTGTTCTTAAATGGGAGCTCTAGTGTACGCCAATATACAATATTTTTTATTTATCTTGGTTTCCTGGTTCTTACCGCATATAAATTAGCTGTTGTCATATGATCCGTCATGGCCGATATGTGTCCCCACAAGTACGAAGGCAAATTTGTAGGTGGTCCTTGCTTGACGGACGCCAAGGTCCCCACAGAACCCACCCGCGCCAATGTTGCTGTAAAAAATAACACATACAAACATGGAAACAAGATGGTGAAACTATATAATGAAAACAAATAAAATATTTTGAAAATTGTAATGATTTTGTAAAGCAGATTTATTGAACAATTTTTGAAAAAATTCTCAGCGAAAAAGGAATGCTTTTCAACTCGGTTCGTAACGGGCGATTCAATATACTTCCCCCCCCCCCCCCCAAAAAAAGACAAATGCCACGAGTGCGTCATTTTTTTATACTTATGAATTATATATAGACGATGCTAACTGGGCAGTGTTGATGATACTTACGGGTATCCGGGTATTATTCTATTACCCGCTTACTTTCAGATACCATAATTTGCGGTCATTATCCGGGTGCCCAGGTATTACCCGACGCATCGGGTATCCGCCTGGAGTCCCGGGTGATCGAGTATCGCCAAAACAACTATCACTATAAAATATTTTTTTCTCCATTCCTCTTTATTTTCATTCTGCTATTATGTACTATTACTTTTTTATTACGAGTTTTCTTGAAAAAGGGTCCTTACTTGGTAGTGTTCCAGGAATTCCTCCTTGCATGTATCCATAAACTGGAGATCCCAAAGCCTTCTGCTCACGAGACCACCGTCGACTATCACAAAGTGAAATAATTTTTAAAACACTTTTTTTAATGTGCATGTACTTTAATGTATACATTTTAATGAAAATAATTATCTGTTTAAATTATTATGAATTTGAATTCAGATTTTTGGCATTCTCAATCATATGGAAAGTCTAATAACAAATTATTGTTTAAACCATTTTTTGCAAACCTCAACAGTTTTTATAAATTGTACTAGCTTGTGAAATAAATATAATCTTTTCAATTTGTGGTCACATAAAGCGGAATTTTAGATATTCATCTTATAAAGATGCATAGATAATAGTATTGTTTCGTATTTACCTCCACATTACAAGACACACGAGAGTCAGAACTATGATGATTAAAGCTGCAAATGAAGCGCCAATTGCAACCCCTAGTACTTCTCCATCGACTTCGCATTGAGCACCGTAATAATTTCCAGTACATCTGAGAATGTTTGAGAAAAATTGAATTATGTCTTTGTCATTACGCTCCTATTATTAAAACAAAATTTATTTTTTGTTATACAAGCGCGCAAACCAGGTGATTGCAACGAGTGTGATGCTTGCATCATAAGCTGCAGGCAAGTGCAATCACACGAGTAGTAATTACCGCGTTTCACACTGTTTTTTGCAGCATCGGACCGAAAAAGTTGCACACCAAAGGCTGCTCCAAAATAGTTACAAGAGCCTGGCCTGTCACTGTAGAGTCTGAAATGAAGGCTAATTCATCAGATGATGCCACCGGCACCACAATTTTACGATTCGCAGTCCATGCGTGAAATTGATTTTCAAAAAAACGCATGCGCTATAATAGCCGGCGATGTGTAAAGTACTACTTTTGTGACTGTGATGTCACTGTTGTTAAAAGAGTCACGTTACATATTATTTAGAAGAACATAAAGCGTAACATTAGAGGTGGTGTTGCAAAAAGCTATTGAAGCTACGACCCTAAGATTTTGTATTTGATCTATAGTCGACTACTACCAAGCGTGAAAAAATACTGGGATCACTGGGGAAAATCTGCTATCTATAGAAATTCCAAATTTCAAACAAACAATCATTTGGGGGGAGGGTGAAAGAGACTGGGGAAGTGGAGAAAAGAAAACATCACTATGCTGGAAGCTTTTATTTTAGTCCGATTTTCCTCGTGGATGGCTCAAATAGAAGCTGTTGGCATTTAAATGTACAATCAAAAATAAAATTTGCTATGTTATACTCTTCGTTTCTTTTTTAATTCGTTGAAAAATAAGAAGAATGAGAAAATTTGGGTTTTTGAACAACTATGCTGGAAGCTTTTCTTTCAGTCCGATCTTCTTTGGTGCGGCTCAAAATGAAGCTTCTGGCCTATAGAAATGTGATAAAAATCGAATTTGCTATGTAACAATTCGGTTTTCTAAACTACCAGCTAGAAGCTTTTTTTTAACAGTGGGAGGGCTAGGCGTGTTTTTTTTTTTTTGTTTCGATTCGTAATTTTGTATTGAAAAGTTTTCACAAGGAGACTTATTTGCCTAAACCATTAGATGCGCTTTTTAGCCAGTTTCGAGAAAAATGGTTTGAAGGTTTTCAAACAATTTATATGAATTGTAAGAAAAAATCTTTCAACGGCTCTCGTAATCCACCGGTATAGCCTTATATAGGTACAGTAACGTTCTTGACTTAAAACCCATATGAATTGCATGCAAATATTTGAAGCCATTCTACTTGGAACTGGCTGAAAAGCGCATCTTACCGCTTGAGAAAAGAAGTCTCCTAGTGATAACCTTTCATTTAAAAAATTTGAATCGAAATAAATAAGAACCACGTTTGGCCCTCCCCTTGTAAGTTTGATTATTTTTTAGGACGACTCAAATTGGAGCTCTTGGCATGTAGAATTTCGATAGAAAGTCTAATTTGTTAAATTTTTGTTAAATCAATTTAATTTAAAATTAAATTAAATTAAAAAATATTTTGCCAACCTCTTCTCAGCCTGATTTTCAAAATCTCGAATTTAACGTGATCCTTTATTACATGTTATCGAATGTTTTTGTAAACTTCTGGATTAGGCTTCATGAAAAAAAAATTGCCGATTTGGGAACGTTTTTCTTGTTGGTTTATTATTTTCAACCGAGGGGTTAAACATTTTTCAAATTTGGTGTACATCACCCATAGAATCCCTTGAAATCTTTGAGATCTCATGAAATCCCATGAAATCTTATGAAATACAATTGAAATCTTTTGAAATACCATTGTCTTGAAATTCGTCAAAATTATTTAAAATCCGCTGAAGTCCTTTGAAAACCCATACAATCCTTTGAAATCCCTTGAGAATATTCCAAATCTTTAACTTGATTCATACAATTGACAAAAAAAGGCCCATTGATTATTATTGTTACAACAAATTTCAGAAAAGAAACCTAAGCGTGAATAACAAAAAAAAGTTGAGGTCATAATTGTTTCTTCCGCTTTAGGCAGAAGTCGTAATTTTCATTCAATTTTAATTTATAAAAGCTGATTCTAATCCTTAAAAAGTTCTTAACAATTCTGTTTGTCACGTTTTTATGGAAAATATTTTATTTGGAAATTATACGTACAATTATTTTTAGTCATTTTATGAATTACACAATTTGCTAAATGAATGAATGAAAATTACGATTTTTGCCTGAAGCGGAAGAAAAAACACAAATAGACAAATAACTATATTTAAATAAACAATTATGACCGCAACTATTTTTTTTTATTATTCACGCTTTATCATTTACGTTTCTCTTCTTAAATTTTTCATAATAATCAATGGAGCTTCCTTTGTCAATTTTATAAATCAAGTTAAAAATAATTAATTTTGAACTTGACAGTGGAATTCTTTGAAATTCCTCGAAATACAATGATAAAATTCTTACAGATCCTTTAAAATCCCATGAAATATTTAAATCCTGTGAAATCTACTCAAATTTCTGGAAAAATACTTTTAAGCTCTTTGAAATTGAAAATCCAATGCAATTCTTTGAAAACATTTAAAATCTCGTAAAATAATGAAAATTCTATGAAAAGCCTTGAAATAAATTGAGATCGATTGAAATTCCCTCAAGTTTCCTTGAATTCCCTAGAAACACTTTTAAATTTCTTGAATTCATTGAAATATTTTGGAACCCTTCAAAAATACTTGAATTCTCGAAAATCTTGAAAAATATACGAAATTCTTCGAAGTTAACTGACATTCATAACATTATTTTAAATCTTCAAAATCCCTTGAAATCTTTGAAATGTTGAAATTTGGTGAACGCTCAAAGTCGAAAGGTCAATTCCTTCTTCTCAACTTATTGGCAATGTCTTTTTAACACATGTATAGTCTCTAAACTTCTATAAGGAATAATTGTACATTTTGCAGAAAATTTTTGCTTACGAGCATTGTGTTTGATCTCCTTGGTAAGAACAGGTGCCTCTGTTATTGCAATGCGTCGACGGACAAGATAAACATGTTCGGCCAGCATCGCTGGGTTCGTTTTTATGCGGATCCTTAAATGCCGAATTACAACTACACGTAAAACTACCCCAAGTGTTTGTACACACAGCCAATGAATGACAGTCGTTCAGTTCAGAGGAGGCACACTCATCCAAGTCTAGAAAGAACGACAAAGTAAATGATTATTCTATTATTCGACTTACATACCTATGCAACTTATAAATTCTTTAAACAAGATTAATTTTATAAGAGGAATGAGCAATGAGGTTAGACCTTGTAAATTGGATATTGACCCAGCTGGACTTTCGACATAGAGTGCGCTGTTTCCGATGTTATTATTTCTTCTATGAATAACTCCAAGAAGGTGCCGCTGAAGTTCTCCAGCGAGACTTGCTTTTGTTGTTCTTGGTTCGTGAGCAAGTTGTAGAGTGGCGTTCACAAAAACACCACCCTGGCCTTGACTTACATCTCCCTGATAAATATTATTTATCGAAGAGATCACATGCTCATCAGAGAAAGGTGTCATCGACATTGCAGATTCGATCTGCGAATAGAAAAAAAATTTTAAATCTTCATTTGAAATAACTGCAAGGATAAAATCGAAGCTAAAAATGAAAGAGAGGTTTCAAATTTGTGAGCAAAATTACTTACGGCTTTGTTAGCCTCATACGCAAGAACTTGGTAAGCTTCGGAATCTTTTTCCGTAAGTTCTCTGTCCCAGACGACTTTCTTGTCGTAGATTTTGTCGACTCTGATCGACACTACTATGCTGACGATTTCTGAAACATTCGGTATAATTGACCTAAAATTTCTGGAGTAAGTGACATTTGCCATAGTAACTATTTTCAGGTATATATGCATGGGAAAATAACCTTTATGGCAAATGACACTTACTAGGTTTTTCCGTTGGACAGCAGAAATTAACGAATCTAATGCGGAACAATTCTATAAAATTGAAGCGCGTAAAATGAAAAACCAAACATTCAAAATTGAGCAATTTCAAATTCCCACCTTCAATATTGTACAAATTTATAGATTTCAAAACTAGGCAACCTCCAAATGAAAAACATTAAAAATGGTACAATTCCAGAGTGGAAGACATCAGAACAGAAACTAGCTGTGATTTCGATCTAGGGTGTTTCCACTTTGTTTATATTTATAAGTGCATGGTGCTCTTTTCATGAGGTCCTTACTTTCCCATTACGATTAATTAGCAAATATATTTGATTCCTCATAGAGGAAGCAAAACTGTAAAAATACAAAAAATACAAATAGGTCAATAAATTCGTCTCGTGTTTCTTAATTCACACACACACACACACACACACACACACACACACACACACACACACACACACACACACACACACACACACACACACAGACAAGAGAACACACGCACCTAAGGGATTTTGATCTACTTTTACCCTGGAAAGGCAGAACGAGATCGTTGAACCAAAGGTGTGTCCTTTCCTTGTAATAGCATTCAAGATATAATAATTAAAATGTTAAATGATTCAAAATAAATTTGAGAAACTTTGCAAATTATTCTGATATTTTTTTGATCTTCTGGAAACTTTCGCGTACTCTCAATTTATATAGCTGAAAAAATGGAGAAGATTTTAGTACCTACTTAAAATGGCAAGACTCTGAATTATATCAAAATCTTGTTATATTAAATGCTGAAGCCGTTTTCTATTTTGAGTAGATTTTGAATGCGAGTAAGTTTCCAGAAGCTCAAACAAATGTAAGGATAATCTGCAAAGCTTCTCAAAATTGTAGTTTTATGAAATTCATAAAAATTAGATTTTCTTTTGGATAAATTGAAATTAAAATTTCATCAAACTTAGCGAAAATCGGGCATATTATGTAGATAAATATTATGTTATTATATTATAACATATTATGTTGTCTTTAAACTTTATTTCGGGTGATCCCGGTTTTTTTATCATCAGCCACGGACCACTTCAAGTGTCTGATGAGTTTAAGATGTTATAAATTTAATACGATGTTTGAAATATCTTGCGACGATGTTGCAGTAGGCACAAAATTAGGTGTATGGTGTAGTTTGGAATTCTGCCCTTACCGCTGTTGTCCTTACGCAGCGGCCGAGAGCGTTGGAGGTGACATTAATGTATGTTGTGTTTAAAATTCATCTTGGCTGATTCAAGTTTCTTCGTCATTAGCCACGGACTAAATCAAGTGCCTGATGAGTAAAAGATGCTATGCATTTAATACGATGTTTGAAAAATCTTGCGACGATGTTGTAGTAGGCACAAAATTAGGTGTATGGTGTAGTTTATAGTTTTTCTTTTACTGCTGTTGTCCTTGCGCAGCGGCCAAGAACGTTTGAGGTTACATTAATCGCCTCTGGATGATTTTTTAGTGCTACCATCTGTTACTCCATGGAGTTTCAGTCGCCTACTTCCTGATGGTCTAGGAAATTTCTTAACATGCGACAGGTGTCGCTTTTTGAGCTGCTGCCAGTACCCTAATGACTCCTAGATGTTTGAGACGTTCAGTGCATATTGCGTGCACATTGCCTGTAGTCGAAATCACTAAAGGATGAGTAGATGCATGATTCACATTCCTTCATATTGTCTTTACTTCATGCCTCAGCTCGCTATACTTATGGATCTTTATTGTATAGGTTGCCTGCAAGTGCCGGTTAATTAGACGAGCAATGTCGATGATATAGACTCTTCCATCTTTTTTCTCACGCATCAGGATGTCGGATCGATTGGCTCGGATAAAATGATCCATCTGGATAGTAACATCCCCGAATAAGGTGTAGTCTCCGTTTTCTAAAATTGTCACTGAAATATATCTATAGAAAGGCGTCCATTCTGTTCAAAGGTCCTAGGTTTAGGGCAAGTTGTTGTTGTATAATGCCTGCTACATCATTATGCCTGCGCGTGTACTCTCTCTGAGCCATTAAATGACAACCACCAATAATGTGCTCGACGGAGCGGGACCTGTCAACTACGTCTTGATGTAACAAGTGCTCGCGATAGTTTCTGGTGCTGACAACCCTCCCACGTAAAAATATTTCGTCTTGGGTTTGTCTTCAAGACGTCCTACTTTGTCTTCAAGACATTGATAATCTGGACCTAAATTTGAAAATGAATTTTTTGCTTAATTTTTAAAATAGCAATTTAAAAGTAAAAAAATCAGAATCTGCTGGTCTTAAAAATTATAGCCATCTGAAATTTACTTCAAAAAGATTAATATTTTAGGTTTCTATATATGCTGTATAATAAATTAAAAAAATTGTTTAAACATACGGCTCAGCTTCTATGACGGTGAGGATGACCGTTTCGCCAGGGCAAGTAGGCACTGGAAACCTTTTTCCTGGTTCGAGACAAAAATAATTTCTGGCTCCGTCTCATAAGCCAGACTTTCGAAACTTCTTCAACAAGTCTTAAAAATGTCTTAATTGCTTTTCATCAAAACGAAATATTTATACATGGGCTGTCCTTAATCGCTATCACAAATCCCGCCGTTTTCGAAAACAGAACGCCCTTCTTTAGCCAAATATTAGATGCCTCTCTATCCACTTCATGTTGATCTGACGTTTTGAGGTGCTCACCGTGGCTAGCTTTTTGTTTCCATTGCATTTCTAATTCGTCTATGGTTTCTGCCCCGATATTCAAGGCTTCCTCTGAAGACAAAATCAACAGCGTGCAATCAAAATCTGCGCCACAGACGGTGTTGTAGAGCGCAACATCTCGCTTGCTGTTAAAATAGTCTTGCAACTGTATAACTTGTGATATACACAGTTTCTTGACATCTACAACGCCTCGACTCCCTTTCCATCATGGAAGAACTTCCCTTTAAATTGCTCAGGGATCGAACCCTGGACCTCTAGTAGGAAGTCCGAGCGCTTAACCGCCTGAGCCACCAAGGCTCTACATGGTCTAGGGCTAAACACGCTCCCGCGCCCACTTGCGCAGGTGCGGTTTTAACCTTTACGGTGAAGCCCTCATCACTCCTGGGAGTTCCATCGGCACGGTTCGCCGCCCGTTGGAACTTTTCACGGCGGGGCACCCTTTCCCTTTTTGGGAGGGAGCTTCCGCCAGAAGGGCCAGCGGTGGGACCCATCTGAGTTCCACAGCCAGTCATCTCTCTGAGGTTGACCCTATATTATCATCATCTTTATCATTATCATTATTATTATCATTATTGAAATGCTTCGTATGACGGCATCCTACGTATGGAAATGCCAGAAAACACCAGTTTGGTGCGCTATGCTAACGATATAGCTGCGGTGATTGTGGCTCACAACACGGAACTGGGACAGATGAAACTGAACCAGGTCATGAGACGAGTTTGTCGATGGATGCAGGAACACGGCTTAAACCTTGCCATACAGAAGACGGAGATAGTCATTTTGATGACAAAAAAGATTGACACACTAAATGACACACACACCGCTAAATGTTAGGGACAAAATCACGCAAACCCAGAAGTCGATAAGACAGCTCGGAATTGAACTGGACTCAAAATTTAACTTTTGAAAACATATCAAACGAGCGTCCGATAAAGCTGCTATCAAGACAACAGCTTAAGGCCGATTAATGGCAACTATAGATGGACCGAAGGCAAGCAAACACCGGCTGCTGATGTCGGTAACTACGTCCATCTGCTGTACGGAGTCGAAATATGGGCAGATGCACTCAGAAGGGACACATATAGTAGACGAATGACCGGAGTACAATACCGTGTCGCACTGAGAGTGGCTAGCTCGTATCGCACGGTGTCCGAGCCAGCAATCATGGTTATAGCCGGAATATTACCCACTAACTTGCTGGCTAGTGGGAGAAAAAAGATCTTCGAAAGAAAGGTAGAAATAGGCAAAAAGGCAGCGAAGGAAGAAGCAAGATCCAGAACTCTGGAACACTGGCAAACCAGGTAAGCAAATGAAACCAGAGGACGGTGAACAGTTACGTTAATAAAAAGTATAGCACCATGGATGCTTTGGAAGCATGGAGAGGTTAACTTTTTTCTCACTCAGTTTTTATCGTGACATGGACTTTTCCAGGGATACTTGCACAAAGAGGAAAAAGTAAGGAGCCCTAACTGCAAAAACTGCGGACCGACTAGGGACGATACCTCTCACTTATTCTTTGAGTGCAAGAGATGGGTAGAAAATAGAGACTAAGGACAGAAATAGAACGAGTTTCTGCAGAAAATGCAATAGAGAAGATGCTCGAATCAGAGAAATTCTGGAACAGCATTGCTATGTTTGTTGAGAACGTATTACGACAGAAGAAGATAGATGAAAGGAGCTTTTTCTGAAGCAGACTCAAAATCTGAAGATTGAAAAAACCAAACGGGATGTCGGAAATGACAGCGAGAGCCAATTATGTCCAACCAAGATGTCGAAGGCTGACGAGCCCGTTGCGCGACGCTGTCGCACTGGTGAGGACGATGGGTGCATCTTGGTTAGGTTATGAAGGTGGCTAAGCCCAGGTTGGCATATCAGAAAAAATAAACCAGCAAGAGCCCTAGTAGGCAAAGATATGTCACGCCCCGAAGTAATGCGAAAGCGGTATTATTTTATTATTATTATTGTGTTTTTCTTTGTTTTTTTTCTCAGGTGATCCCGGTATCCCATCATCAGCCACGGACCAAGTCAAGTGCCTGATGAGTTACAGATGTTAAGAATTTAATACGATGTTTGAAACCTCTTGCGACGATGTTGTAGTAGGTACAAAATTAGGTGTATGGGGTAGTTTGGAGTTTTTTGTTTACCGCTGTTGTCCTTATAC
Organism: Melikaiella ostensackeni; assembly: GCA_032362435.1. Taxonomy (NCBI): domain Eukaryota; kingdom Metazoa; phylum Arthropoda; class Insecta; order Hymenoptera; family Cynipidae; genus Melikaiella; species Melikaiella ostensackeni. The sequence goes on from JAUMHM010000079.1 coordinate 21,982,362, forward strand.
AGCGGCCGAAAGTATTGAAGGTGATATTAATCGCCTCTGGATGCTTTTTTAGAGCTACCATCTGTTACTCCATAGAATTACAGTCGCCTATTTCCTGAGGGTTTAGGGAGCTTCTTACATTGCGCCAGGTGTTTAATAAAACCACTTCTCGAGCTGCTGCCAGTACCCTGCTGACTCCTACATATTCTAGATGTTCACTGCATCTTGCGTGCACATTGCCTGTCGCCGATATCTCAATAGGATGAATAGATGCATGTTGCACATTCCTCCATATTGTCTGTACTTTATGCCTTAACTCGTTATACTTATGGATCTTGGCTGTATAAGTTGCCCGAAAATTCCGGTTAGGTGGACAAGCAATGTCGAGGACAAGTTCAAGGGCGTGTAATCGAGATCTGCTTCACAGATGGTGTTGTAAAGCGCAACATCTCGCTTGCTGTT
>JAUMHM010000079.1:21984360-21996352 GCA_032362435.1 Melikaiella ostensackeni
ATTGTTGACTATGGGCGCGTTCCAGAAGTCGATCAAGCATAACCTGCGCACGACATTCACATATATGAATATCGTGCGCTAGTTTGATAAAGCAAATGGATAAAATAAATTTTTATATCTTAAAATTTCTGTATTTCCTGTACATTTTTATCGACAATTTTTCCTTTCAATTCTTATACTCGCTTGCTTCACGGTTTCTCGTTTTTAATTTTTGGCGCCCCCCATTCCCTGGCGCCCTCTTCGACGGAACACCTCGAACTACCCTAGAGCCGGCACTGACGATGAGCATGGCATATTTGCTTATTGAAATTATTTATAAGGAAGCTAAATGTTAAGTGTTAACAATATTTTGTAGCTTAGTAAGTTTAAGAAGCTGCTTTGATACATATTAGATATATAAAAAAATAGGAAAATGGCTATAAATGTCTTTGATAAAAAAAAACGCATGTTTCATGTGATACGTTTCTTTAATAAAAAAAACGCATGTTTAATTGACAAGTCCACTCTACGTGTATATAGGGAATTACTACGCTAATCAACCTAAATTCCATTTTGCAACACCCGCATTGAAAATTCTAGGTTTTTCGCTCGTTTCGCGTGACAAAAATGGCCGATTTATGGCCGATGACTTCAGTTTGTTTTTATCGGGGTAAAAGTACTTCTTACCCTGGTGATGCAGGAGCAAAAGTGATTTTAGTGTGTTGAAAACGGTGCCGTCGGAGGCGCCACCTGACACCTTTTCTGGAGCAGTCAGTTTTAAAGTGAAAGGCTTTTCTGGAGCAGTCTTTGGCGTGCAATGTTTACATAATGTTATTTCGGCAATAGGTCACAAATCGACTCACTGTAGATACGCTTCGCGGGCTTTTTAAAACTAGCATTTTTAATGCGGTTGTTGCAAAAAGTGTCGTGTGCATTATGGGACAAAAACCCTGATATATTGTTAATAAAAAAAAAACACATGTTTCATTGACAAGTGCACTAGGCCTACTGGAGATCACCACGTAAAAAACGCGCCTTAAGCACCACTTTGTCTCGACTCGCATCGAACTCGAGTTTATGGTAGACCTAGCGCAAAACAATAAAAAAGGTCAGCTAAGCCGCCAGGATGATGTGGTACCCTGACATCGCCTTAAGCCAACAATTTAATTGATCCAATCCAATGCGGGTTTCGGGACAGGCATAGTACACTTACGGCTTGACTTAAAGTAACTTTGGACCTGAAATTGACAATTGATAGAAGGGAGGTAACGATTTGCTGTCCTTTTTTACTTTTCTAAGGCGTTTAATACAGTTCATCATAATCTACTATTAGTTAGGCTCAAATCACTTAACCTCTCTGATGTGGTGGTTAAATGGTTTGAATCTTAGTAAGCGTTCTGAAAGAGTACAAAACACCTATGGTGGGCGGTTTGATTGTGGGAAGGTCAAGAGTGGAATCCACTCTTGCCCCTACTCTATTTAATATTTATATCTCTGATCTCACTAGCGAACTTCGACACTGCAACTACCACAAATACATATACTGATGATCTTAATCTTCACCTCTCCGGGCCCATTGCCGCTGTTAAGAGCTAATTCCAAAAAGTACAGGGGAATATTGATTTGGTAATGCAGTGGTCTTTGACATCTGGTCTCACTTTTAACCCAGCTAAAACTTTGTCTATCATCATAGGACCTTCTTCCTCTCCAACTCTGGAAATAATTGCAACTCTTGATTGACGGACGCAGCATCCCCTTCGCGGAATTTGTGAAAGAATTGGGCTATCTTTTTAATTGCATTCTTTCTTAGAGTGAAAAAGTTGCCGATATTTCATGGAAAAATTTCAAACTGCTCAAATAGCTTGCATTCGCAGCTGATCCTGTTCCCGAAATATCTTTGAATCAAATCTTAAGTTTTTAAAATTAGATTTAATACGGTGAGCATGCACGTAAAATTATCATTATTCGATTCAAAAAGACACATACGTATTCATCTCAAATTCAAGAAGAGCTTAAACACTATCCGTTGGTCATGCTAAAATGATGAAATCAGTTTTAAAACTGCTTTCTTTACGTTTTTAATGCATAAACAACCATGCTCTATAGAACATTTTACATTTTATAACTCCACAAATGGGTTTAATATAGCAAATCGCAAGACCAAGTAACATTTTAATACTCTTAGCTCGACCCAGGACCAAAGGCGTTGACGTAGTGGTATAATAGTCCCATTTTTCTTTCATTTTAAATTATTTTTTACTTTTTTTCTATTTTTGCTTATTTTCTAATTTTTTTAATTCAGTTTAAAAAATTTTTAGATAGCAGAAAAATTCAGTAATGATCATCACCTTTCCACTTTAAATATGTCGCGAGGAGAATTCCACAACTGCTTTTTTCAACCTAGTTGAATACGTGATGTCTTCAATCAAGTTTATTTTAAAACATTCCCAATATTTTAAGAATTCTCTGTGGATTGATTCACCAGCTTTCCGACAAGTGCACGTACACACTCACACGCATACGGCTTGCGAATAAATCCACTCAAGCTTTCTTGTATTTCCTATTTCCATACATTCCAAACACCTATAAATTCCCAATAAAGTTTTGTCGAAATTCATGTTAAATAATATGAAAAGGTTAATAATAAGCTCTGTTATGATTTCTCAAAGTGCATTTATTTTGATAAATATTGAATGAAATTAAAGAAATGAAGAAAAATATTTGTAAAATTAATATTTGAAAACATAAGAAAGTATTAAAGACAATTTCCAAACCAAAGTCAAAAGAGGTTAGGTTAATATGTATGAAATCGTGTTATAGCTGTAATCGGCTGCCTTTCTTATACTTTTTAGTTTAATTGCAAAAACTGTGAACTTGTTTTTCTAAATATAACGTTGGAAACTCGCGGTCTTGCAGTATTTTTAAAATTTCTAGTAACGGAACTGCTGCAAAAGGAAGTAGAATTTGGTACTGATTTTGCTCTTAAATTTGGTGTAAGTCAGAAAACAATTCATCGGATTAAAATAATTAATGAAAATCTCGGATTGTGAGTTGAGAAATATGTCAAGGAACAAAGCATTTAAAAATATATATTTTGTTTTGAAAAAGGGCTATCAGAGGTGATAATTACGGCCCTGAAACAAGTGGTTTTGTGTAAGAGAAGGTGCTACGCATTTCCGAGACAGCTTGGAGATTCGACTGTATGTAATAAAACTATATACTCCAACTGAGTCAATTTCAAGCTCCAATTTCAAACTCCTCGACGTTCTGCTCACCGGCAGTGGATCTACTCTGTTCTTCTTTTGTAGTTCTTAGCGTCATATGCCTTGGGTAGAGATTGATAAAAATTGTGGTACCTTCTGGTTGCTTCTGGGAAGCGTTCCATCATTGCACAAGAAAATCAAATTCTTATGCTTCGTTGCAGTCAAGAGCAAAAGACTGCCGTATGCTTGTTGAAGACTCAAAATAAAAAAATAGTTCACTTTATTTTTAGGATGTGGATGCTCTCGATGTGTAAGACGTGATTATTTGAAGTCGTGAGTCTTGCTTCCATAAGAAGCGATAGTCATATAATATTTATAAGGAACGTTCATATGCTGGTAATGTAGAATTATACTATATTGCATAGGCGGAGAGAAATATCTATCATGGTTACTGATTTTTTTTTGTACCCTTATAACTTCTAAAAGTGTTGACCGTGTATATGGTACGTATTGGGGAATCTCATGGCGGTAATGAATATACGAGGTGTGGCTATTAAATCACCGGACTGATTTTTTTCCGCTTGCTTGGGGCCTCGGCAACAACAAGCAGGATCTGATTTTGATCTGTTTCTTTTTTCGCCCCTAACCTCTAAATTTCAAGGCTGTACGACCCTCAGTACGACAGTAACCTTTTTTCGAAGCTGACCGTCTACCTGAGTTCCGCCGGAATTATGTTGAGTTTGAAAGTAGAACAGCTCGTCAACGTTAAGTTTCTTGTGAAACTTCGAAAATCCGCTACAGAATTGTATAATTTGTTGAAGGAAGTTTATGGTGATGAGTGCCTATCTCATACTCACGTTTTTTATTGGTTTAAAAAATTTAAGGAGGGGAGGGAAGTGATTGAAGACGATCCGCGTCCCGGCCGTCTTCACCCATCGAAAAAGTGAGTAAAATTATTGGAGCAAATCAATGCCTGAACATTTGAGCAATTGCTGACTTAGTGAACATTGATAAAGAAACTGTTGAACAAATTTTAGATGAAAATTTACACACGGAAAAAGTTTGTGCTGAAGTGGTGCCGAAATTTCTCATTCCTGAGCAAAAGGAAACTCGAAGCAACGTTTGTGCTGTCAATCTGGAAAACATCGGAAATGATCCAAAGTTCTTGAAAAATGTAATAACTTGTAACGAATCATGATTTTTTCAATACGACTCTGAATCTAAGCTCGAAATCTATGCCTTGGAAGAGTCCCAGTTTACCGAGACAAGAACAAGCACGGATGAGCTAGTCGAAATTCAAAGCAATGATGATAGTTTTTTTTTGATATCCGAGGAATTGTTCACATTGAATGGTTACCTGAAGGTCAGACTGTTAACCAGGTGTATTATAAGGAGGCTTTGACAACTCTTCGTGTACGCATAAGAAAAAAAAAATCTGAAATGTGAAGAACGGCTTATGGATTCTTCACCAGGAAAACTCGCCAGCACACAAGTTGCTGTCTCCAGAGGCTTTTGGCGAAAAACAAGATTCCCGTATTGGATAGCACCCACTGTTACTCATTTGACCTAGCTCCATGTGATTTTTGTATGATCCCCATATTTCAGTTTGAGCTTAAAGGAACCAGATTCGAGTCGGTGGATGCGGTGAAGGAAAAAGCGGCGCGGCTCATGAAAGACCTCTCAGAAAAGGACCTGCAACATTGCTTCAAACGGTGGAAGATTCGTATAGAGCGGTGTAGAGATCTGGAAGGGGATAATATATCTATTGAATAATTGGGTAAATGAGAAATGGTGGAGCATCAGCCTGGTTATTTAATAGCCACACCTCGTATGTATCAGCAGGGAAAAAGAGGCCAGATATATAAAATGATGTAAAAACACAAAGAGACGAAAATAAAGCCGCCTTCACCTAGCAGGGAGTGCAGAATACGTATAAAGAGAGTAGGAGAGTAAGAGGACGGTGGGGGGAGGTGGGATACGTTTCGCTAGAGAAGGACAGAAATGTACATTAGAGTGATTAAAAAAAATGGTGGGGGGAGGTGGGATACATATCGTTAGAGAAGGACAGCAATATACAATAGGGTGGTTCAAAAAAGGTAGTGTTCGAATTTCATTCGGGAAAATATCTCATTTTGGTAGGTTCCCAAAAAAAGTAAATGCGTGCTTTTTTTTCGATCGGACAATATTAACTATTTCCGCCAGGCACCTTATTTTCCCATAAAAATAACATGGGGAAAGCCCGCATATTTGAAAATAGGAGACTGGAAGATGTAATTTTCAATGAAACGAGTGAAATTTACATGGATCTCTCAAAATCACTTTCCCGAAAATGACATACGCATTGATTTTTCATTTTGTCCCCGCAACCCCCTTCTAGCATGCCCCAAAAACCACCCTCGAAACGAGGATCGAGTATTTTGCGGTATATTGGTCGTAAATATTACTTTTGTGTAGTTTTTCTGACAGATTATTTTTAATGATCAAATTAAAAAGTTTGATGTGTCTTTTTATTAATAATTAATTGTATAAACAATTTTCATTTTTTTTAACAATACTTATTCCAAATTTTATCGTAAATTATCTGTATCCTCACAACGAGATATACTAATTAGGCAATATAAATGATAAAGACGGTCGATTGAATTTGTTCTTAATTGTTTAAACAACTTTTTATTGTTTAAATGTAACTTCCGACTGACATAAGGTAGAAAAATGTAGTTTTTGCAAATGAGTCAACGAACTCGACAGTATTCCGGTATATCTGGTATTTTTATCACTTAATCTTAATGTTTGATACAATTCCCATTTGTTTAAACAATTTTTTCAACAAAATATCCGAAATTTACACCTTCTCGGAGTAACATGAACTAATTGGTTTAAATCAAAGATGAACACGATCGATTTACTTTATTATTAATTGTTTGAATAATTTGTCATTGTTGAAGTTTTACTTTTAGCTAGAATATTGCAGAAAAGTGCAGTTTTTTTCAAATTTTCCCACAAATTATATTTGCTCCTTTCACGTTGACACTCAACATTACTTATACATAATTTTTTCAAGTTCAAGTTATTCTGAAACAGTGTAAATTTTGTATATTTTGTCCAAAAAAATTGTTCAAACAAATGAAGATTGTTTAAAAAATTATGGGTAGGTAATGTAAAGTGTCAACATAAAATGAACAAATGAAATTTGTTGAAAAATTTCCAAAAACTGCACTTTTCTCCATTATTTTAGTCAAAAGTTAAATTTCAATAATGACAAATTATTTAAACAATTAACAATAAAGTGAATCGATCTTGTTGATCTGTGATTTGAACCAATTAGTTTATGTTACTTAGAGAAGGTGTAAATTTTGCATATTTTGTTGGAAACAAATGGAAATTGTTTAAAAAATTATGGGTAAATGGTAAAAATACTCAATATACCTGAATTCTGTCGAGTTTGTTAACTAATCGGCAAAAAACTACATTCCACTGCCTTATTCCAGTCAAAAGGTACATTTAAACAATAAAAAGTTGTTTAAACAATTAACAACAAATTCAATTGGCCATTCTCATCATTTATATTGCCTAATTAGCTTATCTCGTTGCGAAGGTACCGATAATTTGCGATAAAATGTGAAAAAAGTATTGTTTTAACAAATAAAAATGGTTTTAACGTAATAACGAAATACATTAAACTTTTTGACTTGACCATTGAAAATAATCTGTTAAATGATTCTGCCAGCTCGCACTCGATGACCAGGGACTCCGGGGGGCAGGGGAAGACGCGCGGCGACCTTGACGCAATCACGCAGTACCGTAGCGACAAAGCGGGTAGCTCGCACACTCGCGTACAATTTCGCATTTATATTTAAATTCACGCGAAAAATCCTCTTTTCATTAATTAGTCTTCATTATTGAAAAAGGTCCAATCCTTTACGATGACAAGAATCTACATTTGTATCAAATACAGTTAATATTATGTATTCCTATTGGAAATGGTTCATACAGCCCTGACTGTTTTCATCGTAGAAATTCTCGGAAGAGTCACGGTCGAAGTAAGCAATGCCCGAGACCCGCACTAACTTAAGAGTTGAGTGTACAATCAATATACCGCAAAATATGTGATCCTCGTTCAGAGGGTGGTTTTGGGGCATGCTAGAAGGGGGTGGCGGGGTCAAAATGAAAAATCGATGCGTATGTCATTTTCGGGGAAGTGATTTTAAAAGGTTCCTGTAATTTTCACTAGTTTTATTAAAAATTACGTCTTCCAGTCTCATATTTGTAGATATGGGGGCTTTCCTCATGTTATTCTTATGGGGAAATAGAGGGGCCTGGCGGCTCCAGTTAATATTGTCCGATCGAAAAAAATCATGCATTTACTTTTTTTGGGAACCTACCAAAAGGAGATATTTCCCCGAACGAAATTTGAACACTGCCTTTTTTGAACCACCCTAATGTACAAGGATGTCAAAGAACAGAGCTACATTCACGTCCCCGCACTAAAGAGTTGTAAAGGGTGTATAATATAAAAATAGACCCGGCAAGGCAAAGGGAGGGGGATATTAGCCTACATTTTCTTTGGGCGCAAGGATAAAGAACTCGCGCTTTATTATAAGAAAACGACATTCCATAATATTCAGTGAGGGCACCTGGGCATGATATGAGGTATTACTTGAAAATTTGGAAACCTAAATGATGGGCACTAAGGTATAGTCCTATTTTTTTTTTGTAATTTTACAATTTTAGGACCATACAAACGTTCCGTAGTAACATGAACTAATTGGCTTAAATCAAAGATGAAAAAGATCGATTCACTTCATTGTTAATTGTTTAAATAATTTGTTATTATTGAAATGTAACTTTTGACTAAAATCATGCAGAAAAGTACAGTTTTTGGAAATTTTTCAACAAATTTCATTTGTTCCTTTTATGTTGATACTTTATATTACTTACCCATAATTTTTCAAATAATATTCATTTGTTTAAACAATTTTTTTGAACAAAATATATAAAATTTACACTTTTTCAGAATAAGTGGAACTTGAAAAAATTATGTGTAAGTAATGTTAAGAGTCAACATAAACGGAGCAAATAAAATTTGTTGAGAAATTTGAAAAAAACTCCACTTTTCTGCATTATTCTAGCCAAAAGTGACACTTCAACAATGAAAAATTATTCAAACAATTAACAATGAAGTAAATCGATCGTGTTGATCTTTGATTTAAACCAATTAGTTCATGTTACTCAGAGGAGGTGTAAATTTCGGATATTTAGTTGAAAAAATCGTTTAAACAAATGGAAATTGTTTAAAAAATTATGGATAAGTGATAAAAAGACCAGATATACCGGAATTCTGTCGAGTTTGTTGACTAATTTTGCAAAAACTTCATTTTTCTGCCTTACGTCAGTCGAAAGTTACATTTAAATAATAAAAAGTTGTTTAAACAATTAACAACAAATTCAATCGACCGGTTCTTATAATTTATATTGCAAAATACTTAATCCTCGTTCAGAGGGTGATTTTTGGGGCATGCTAGAAGGGGGTGGCGGGGTAAAAATGAAAAAATATGCGTATGTCATTTTCAAAGAAGTGATTTTGAGAGATCCATGTAATTTTCACTCGTTTTATTAAAAATTACGTCTTCCAGTCTCATATTTTCAGATATGGGGGCTTTCCCCATGTTATTTTTATGGGGAAATAGAGGTGCCTGGCGGCACTAGTTAATATTGTCCGATCGAAAGAAAACACTTATTTATTTTTTTTGGGAACCTACCAAAATGATATATCCTCCCGAATGAAATTCAAACATTGCCTTTTTTGAACCACCCTATTGTACATCTCTGTCCTTCTCTAACGACGTGAGTCTCACCTCTCCCCACCGTTTTTTCATTCACTCTATTGTACATCTCTGTCCTTCTCTAACGATATGTATCCCACCTCCCCTCTCCGTCCTTTTACTCTCCTACTCTTTTTATACGTATTTCCGCGCTCGCCGCTAGGCGAAGGCGGTTTTTTTTCGTCTTTTTGTGTTTTTACATCATTTTATATATCTGGCCTCTTTTTCCCTACCGATAGATACGAGTTGTGGCTATTAAATGAACGGGCTGATGCTCTACCAATTTTTATTTATCAAATTATTCAATGGAGATGTTATCCCCTTCCAGATTCCTACACCGCTCCATACGAATCTTCCACTGTTTAAAGTAATATTGCAGGTCCTTTTCTGAGGGGTCTTTCATGAGCCGCGCCGCTTTTTCCTTCACCGCATCCACCGACTCGAATCTGGTTCCTTTAAGCTCATACTTGAATATGGGGATCATAAAAAAATTACATGGAGCTAGGTCAGGTGAGTACGGTTGGTTCTCCAATACGGGAATCTTGTTTTTCGCCAAAAACCTTTGGAGACAACAACTTGTGTGCTGGCGCGTTGTCTTGGTGAAGAATCCATAAGCCGTTCTTCCACATTTCAGGTTTTGTTTTCCTATGCGTTCACGAAGAGTTGTCACTGTCCTTCATTTAATCTCCCGAATTTTAAACTGATATCTCTTTTCGTGTGGGAATTTAGTGCGATAGAGTTCTATCAAATTAATTTTAAATTGTTACAAAAAAACATGTAGGTGAGGCGGAATCGGATAAGTATGACATGACCTTAATGAATGCAATTATTCGTGGGAGTCATTCTTTGGTTAGGGTCTCAGTATTACCCCAGTAATACCGCGTAGCGCGACGAGTGGATGCAGAGCACTTGGCTCGCGAACATTGGATCCCCCCCCCCCCCCTTTACCATCGACGCACAGCTCTTCCGTGGTTCATTCCAATCGTTCCAATTCTAGGATACTTAGGACGTTCAAAATACATTCATGGCAATATGAAAAACCCTGAAAAACGTAAAAAATGTTTAATAAACCATTATTATATATTTTAAGTCGTTCCCATACAATCAAAAATACTTCCACTTCTAAAAATTCCTTAATTATTAGTAATTAAATCGTTATACTTAGGAGTATAATTAAATATTTTTGCTCAAAATAGCACTAAACGCAACGTGCGGTTCACATCCCTGGACGTTTACAATATTAAGAACAAACTATTTGAAAATGCATTTTGGAACGAAATCTCTTCAAATTCTTTGGATTTTTAAAAAATAACTTAAAACCTTAAGAATCGTGTAAAATCTATCGAATTCCGTTGAATTCCGTTTGGAATGAATTCCTACCTTCTCCTGTTTCAAAGATATCCACGTTCTACGTATTTCTGATAGGAACAATTTTTGCGAAATAGAAAAGGCGTGTTTCTCGATCATTGGAACATATTTATACGGTCAAATATTCAAAAATTTATGTGTGTGTAACCGTGCGAGTAAATGTGTGTGTATATAGTATATTAACATATAAGTTTAAGTAAATTTTTAGTCGGTTTTAGACGTTTTCAAGGTGCATCACGTGGAGGCAACTTACTTTGCACCTCTTTTTTTTGTTTTTTTTTTGCTTTCATATTTTTATAATTTTTTTGTCTTGTTTTTTGTTTTTTAAATATATTTTTTTGTTTTTATATTTTTATATATTTTTTTGTTACTTTAAATTTTTTTACGCAATTCATTTTTATCTTTTGAATTTTTACAATTTGATTTTCGAAAGTATTGTTCGTTTTACCATATAATATAATATAATCAGACATCTCAGTACATAACATTGGCCTTCATCTGCCATTAGTTTTATTTTTGTTTCTTCTATATGCTCAATGTTCCGTTACTTAAAGACAAAGTCAAGAAGTTCTGTCGCATTGGCATACACGACTGGTCTTTTTTTAATTCTTTCCTTGTCCGTTTCAAATTCATAGAGACCCTCTTTATAAATATTTTCCATCATCTTTGATTTTTCACACATATGTTGCTGATAATTTGTAGGAACTGAGTTTCTTCCAGCAGAACTGCGAATGAAGTTTACAATTTTTTCATATAATTTGTAGATGATGCAGTAACAGCTTGAAAGTTATCTAAACTTTGAGCAGAGAAGATTATTTCCTTCTCTTTTTTTTATTTACAGTTATGCTAGCCTTAGAACCCGTCGTGTTCAGAAAAAGCTCATTTTCTACTTCTTTACTGCTCAAAAGTTTTCTTTTCAAAAGAGTAGTTACTATTTGGTTCTGTTGTTTCTCAGGTAATCGTTCCACTATATTGAACACATTATCACGTGCATTAGAGGAGGAAGGACCTCTGCAAGAATGTGGAATGCCTTTGCCTATTTCTTGAAAACAGCTGCTACGATTTCTTCACTTTTAGAAAGTGACGCATTTCGCACAGTACCATCAAGGCCATTATTTATATCAATTTTGATGGTGGAGAACTTTCGAACATGACCTCTACCTTTATTCCTTTTTAAATAGATGGTAGGTCGCGCTGTTAGGCAAATGTAACAGTTACAAATCATCGTTCTTGTTTTTTTTGCCAAATTAAAATCGTCGTAATTGGGCATTGTTGGACAAGGTCTTTTAAAAAAAAATTTTCCATATTAATAGTTAGTCGACAAGAGCTACACATACTTTTTGGGAATTTCTTATTAGAAATATCAAACTGATCATTAATATGATCTTGTATTACTTCAATATGTTTTTCAGCTAATAAGAAATACTTGGAAGGTTTATTTTGAAAAATAATTTTGTTCTCACATGTAGCGCATACATCCATCCCATTTTCTTCATGATCGCATTTATGTTCTGGATGTGGAATGGACATTATTTATTGACAGACAAATTGCTCTGATGCTTGTTAAGATAAGAACTTTTTACTGAAAAAAATGCAGAAAATTAATTTCTTAGCCAGTAC
>JAUMHM010000079.1:21999649-22012849 GCA_032362435.1 Melikaiella ostensackeni
ATTCTGCACAAGAATCAATCATCAAATCATCAGGACCTAAAATGGACACTAAAGTGCTCTTGGATCCCAGACTATTATTGGTGCCGTTTATATTCAGTTCAGTTTTGCCACCCCCCTACCGAGAGCCAAGCTTGGCGGCCCGCGTGCTATGCACATATTGTACCCTATTACGCCCCGGCCCTGGAGTAATTCGTTGCAGATTCGCATATATTTTATTAAAGTTATGACACTGATAAGAATTTTTGCGAAATACCAATGTACCCAAACTTGCAGCAGGCAGTGTAATATGAAATGTTTTCTTGGCTTTATTTAAAAAATTTGGTAATTTAAATAAATTTTCGTTGATTCAAGCGACACTTGATTTATTCCAATAATTTGTTTGGCTACACTTGCCAAATTATGCAATGTACAAAAAAATGTATTCGTTGAATGTACTCAAACTTTGGTTAACTGTATTAGTAGTGTATTTTTTCGTTTGATTCAACCAAACATTGACTGATTCAAAGAAACATTTTAGTTTTAATCAAATTTATAAACAATTAAATTATTTCATATGAAGACATAGTTTCTGGACACAAATAGGGGCCCTCCACAAACCTACATTGCCACGTACAATTTCCAAGCCGAGTATATTCCGTGTTTCCCAAACTTTTTCTGCACTTTTAGAGGTGCGGCAGGCCCAGCACCCTACAATTTTTCACAATACCAGAACTTGGTAAGATTAAATTAATCAATGGAATTTTAAAAGGTTACATTAGCTTCATTAGATTATGGCGAGAAAATTGAAAAAAGATATTAAAAAGTCGGTTAATATCTTCAATCCCAGTAAAAAATTATTGTACTTTTTATGCACTTAATCATCTTCTTCATTACAAAAAATATTACCTGATTTTCATCAATCTTTTTTCACTGTTTTGATGTGTAAACATGTTAGACCTCGATATGGGGAGTCGCGCCTGAGTCAAGTGAAACCATGGCTCGAAAGTGTAATGCAAGGTGTCTCCAAAACGTCGATGCAGCATCAACGTGATGCGTGCTGTGTCGACACTATGTCGATTTATAAAGTCCTATTGTGGAGAAACTTCCAAGGCTCTGAAACACGCGTTGTGTCGTGTGTCTTGCTTATCTTCACCCACTCAAAGGAGCCCTTCAGTTATTCTTTCGACTTCGTGCAGTATTGTTCTACATATTGATATGTGTATGGAAAAGTGATTACATATTTTTTTATATTTTATATTTTGACTGATTTTTTTCACTTTGTACAGTATTCTTCTATATATTGATATGTGTATGGAAAAGTGAAAGTTATTTTTTTGACGATTTCATTTTCAGATAACGTTTCCCATCCAGCCCCTTTTCAACTCCTTTCTCTTTCATTGTTTCGGAACAATGGGCACTCAAGCGGAACAATCCCCCCCCCCCCCCATGAGCAGGTCAGGGGAACCATGGAGTAACTTTAAGCCAAGAAATTAATTCAGCTAATAAAAATTGAATCGAGCCATGTTTTCATAATTTTCGTTTTTGTAACGGGCCTTAATCTTATAACACTAAAAGGTTCATCCGTTGCAGGCAAAAAAAAAAGTAGCTTTCTACACACAACGAGGAGTCTTCCTCGTCTGCCGCGGCAAGCTCGGCGGCAAGGGTCCATGACAACATAGGGGAACCCAGGCACAGCTAAACACTGGAAACATTAAACTTTGATTCTGATGTATAAACATGCCACAAAAATGTATCATTTAGATAAAAAGTATGGATACGGAAGAAGCAAATTCTTTTTCTGGTTAAAAATTAATTTTTTGCTCTGATATATAAATTAATAATAATATATCAATAAAATTTCGTCAGTAAATGTAGTATTCTTGACGAAATGTTATGCTGAAAAAATGATTAATATTTTTTGCCATTTCTCCAGTAAATTTAAGATTATCTAATGTAAATCATTATCCATTGTAGAGTGGTTTCAGCTACTAAAAGATTTACATGGCTCAAGTTTTTTGAAGTAGTGCGTACGCGTGAATTTTATTCAACCCTAACGTTTAAACCGAATCGCTTCACTGGTTTTTCAAATAATTGAAAATACCCACTATCTACAGCGACCTAGTGATGGCCACTATCTTCTACATGAATATTAGTTCACGTTGTTCACATAATGTTCAAGTATTTATACAACGTATGATAATACATATGAAACATGAATGTTATAATATAGCCACATAAATAGAAAGTATGAAGAAAGGATTAAGGATTTCAAAATTTAAATTCGTAAGAAATATTGTAATACTGATTTTATGAATTAATTTTTAATTTTGAATAATCTATTTTAAGAAAAAATCGTTTACATTATTGAGAAAGCATGTTTAAATTATTTTATTTATTTATTTGGTAATTAATTTATCCAGATTTTAAAATGAGAGATACTTACTAGGTCTATTGTAAGGTTGTTGCCAAGGTCGTTCCTGAGGAACAATAGATTCAGGTAGGGAAACTCCAGTTATAGAGGGTCTAACTGGGAAATCAGGCCGCAAGTGATTTGGAGATGGCGGACTGGGTGTTGGTGGCGTCTCAAAGGGATAAGGATGATCTAGCCGATCTGGTAGAGGTGGCGGATTCATACCTAAAGTATCGAAATCTGGGGGCAAAGGCGCCATCTCTGAGATTCTTGGCGGCCCTCTGTTATTTATTCTGAAACAAAGACATTAATCACAAATAACACAACATCTTTCGAATGCAAATTGTTACACTTCTAATTGTACGTACAAATATTTATTTTAATAAATATCTTTCAAACTTCGCTGTCTTTTTCAAATTTAGGCACAATTAACACTGAAAGCAAATATATTTTGAACAAAAAAATATGCAACATTAAGGTGCAGTGAAGGAAAAAAAAATTTATTTGAAATTCAAATAAGGTCTACATGTTAAGTAGTTACCCAGATTAAAATATCCACGTAAAAATACACGTGAAATTCGGGTGAAATTTGAAGTTTATTTTTGATGGCAATAAGTGCATAAGCGATATGCAAAAATAGATGTCATTTTTGTATTTTAAGTACCCGATGCATTTTATTAACATACGAGTATCTCATTCCATACGTCTAGACCCTAGACGTCTAGAAGTAGATTTCAGACCTTCGAGAATTTGGAAAGCACTCCGTAATTCTCACGTGGAATCCCACATGAACTATTTTAAAATGCACTGGTCAACAAAATGTGACAGCTATACGTTAATTGTATCATTTCCGAAGTAGTTTTTCATGCTGAATGCGATAACTCGAGCGATTATCGACATAGTCGCAAGAAACTGATAAAAAACACGAAAAACAAATTTTTACAGAAAACGTGATACTTAATAACAACTGGATAAAAACCAAAAATAAATTTTACAGAATGAACCAAAAAAAGTGTCGTCTGTGATTGGCTTTGAAATATAAAATTCTGATAAAATCATATAGAAGCATGTTACCTCAAGCGCTCTATATTACGAGTAAATATATGTTAAACCATGAAGAAAATTTATTTTCTGCATTGGAGGGGGAAAAATGGTCTTTATCCAGTTTTCCATGCTGGAATATAAGAGCCTATGAAATTATGAGAATAACAACTGAATAAAGTCCAAAAATAAAAATTATTTCTAGACTATGTGATAAAATATTCGGCCAAAATTATAGAAGTTTGTAGCCATTATTTACAATGTTCGTTGGACGTGAAGACATAAAAAAATGTGTGTGTTTGTGACAGGAAAAATCAAATGACCTTTATCCAGTTGTCATTCTCATAATTTTAAAAATCATTTTTTGGGATGAAAGGTTAATTGTCATTCTTATGTCATTTTCTTTTTTTTTTGAATGAAATATAAGTTATTCTTTTCGTTTTATAATGCACAAAAAATCTAAAAGTGTACAGTTCTAGCAAAATTCATTCGCAAAATACATGACAGAGAAATCATTTCTTTTTGTAAACTTGACAATTTGACAGTTTACGCTTATGCAAGGCGAACCAAGAGAATTCAAGCGAATTCAAGTAGATTTTCCAGAATTTAAGATGATTCAAGTTTTCTGTAAATTTGACAGAATTTAAGCGAATTCAAGCAAATCCAATAAGAGAACTCAAATGAATTTAAGAGAATTCAAGGAATTTGGATGCAACTGAAGAGAATTATAGTGAATTCAATGAAATTCCAAGGAGTTCAAGTTAATTTAAATTAAATCACACGAATTTGAAGGAATTTAAGTGAATTTATTTGGATTCGGTTGAAAGTAAATTCAAACAGACTTCAAAAAATTCAAGAGAATTCAAGCTTTCCGTAGATTTGAGAAAATTTACACGAATTTAAGCGGATTAAGGCAGATTAAAGAGAACTGAAATAAATTTAACAGAACTCAAGATATGTTAAGGGCATTTGACACAATTTCACGAGATTTATAGTAAACTTAATGGAATCTCGAGGATTTCAAGCAAATTTAAATGCATTCAAGCTATGTAATTCAACGCTATTTAAGAGAATTCTGAATTCAAGGGAGTTCGAGTAAATTTAAGACAATTTAAGTTTTCCGTAGATTTTAGAAAATTGGAGTAGATTCATTCGCCTTGAATAAACATAAACCGTCAAGATGTCAACTATACACAGAAAGAGATGGTTTCTCTGTCATGTATCTTGTAAAGGATCAGTGACAAAACTGTAAACCTTTCAAATATTTTTCATGCATTACAAAATAAAGAAAATGGCCTCTATT
This sequence comes from Melikaiella ostensackeni, assembly GCA_032362435.1. NCBI lineage: Eukaryota > Metazoa > Arthropoda > Insecta > Hymenoptera > Cynipidae > Melikaiella > Melikaiella ostensackeni. Next base: position 22,004,383 of record JAUMHM010000079.1, read on the forward strand.
TGATTTAATGTAATATAAGTAATTTTTTTTCAAAAAACAAAGTTTTTTCTCAAACATTTATTTTTCTAGTTTTTTCAGCGCTGTTTTGTTCCCTACACCAAAATGTCTCAAAAACCTGACGTGTAGACAAAAAATAAAGTTTAGATTCACATTCAGCACAAAAAACTACTTTGGAAATGGCACATCCCCTTTCATGAACATTATAGAGCGCATCAAAAAAATAAAATTTTCGCCTTTCCTTTTTCGGGAAGGGGGGGAACTGAAATGATTTTGGGGGATTTGGCAGTGACTTCCTGGAAGTATGAGAAAAGAGACAAAATTCTCTTAATTATGCACATCATGGTCAAAGGTGAAAATAACGGAAATTGCATTTATCTCGTTATTTTTAGGCCAATAATTTTTTTTCTAATCCGGATGAAAATTAAAAGTTATATCTTATGATAATATAAGATCTTGTGGGGTACTTTCCAGTACTTTAACTTGAGTGTGCTAAAATAAAAGAATTTTTGATGTTACGTATATTATCATAGATGATAGAATACAAAATTAAACATTCGCCTGGAACAGAAAAAAATATTGGCCTTAAAATAACGAGGAAAACTCAATTTTTCGTGATTTTGTCCTTTAATCCCAAAGCGCAAACTAAGGAAATTTTTCTTTTTGCTCATACACTGAAAAAAATATTCGTGCAACAAAAGTTTGTTTTGTTGGCTCAACAAAATTTATTCTGGTTCAACAAAACGTTCTGCTATGCTAACAAAAATTAACAAGAACCAACAAAAAAATTTCGTTATACAAAAAACAACAAAATTATTTTGTTGCCCAAACAAAACATTTTTCTCAATGTACACTCGAGAGCATAAATTCTTCCCTTTAAGCAACTTCACACTATACCGCCTCTTTCCTTCTAGACAACGACACTTGACGTTGGCAATAAGAAGTTGCTTAGAGGGAATAATTTATGCTCTCGGGTGTACTTTTGGAAGTAAATTCCGCACGCACTAGAAACTTTTGAGCCCCCAAGGAAATGGAAAGACGAAAACTTTTATTTTTTTCGATACGGCCTGAATTACATTTTGTGTACCACCGGAATTTTCCGTAGAAATCCCTATTATTTGATAAATTTACGCACGTAGATTTCAACGTGTATTTCCACGTATATTTCTACGTGAAATAGATTAGTACCAAAATTTGTCACTAAAAATGATATTGTTTGAATTGGTTAAATGTCGTTCACTATCGGATACTATCATACTTTAGTTTTCCTGACTTTCTGTTTCGTTTATGAAGCGAGAATTAAATGAAAAAGTTTTATTATACTTCAAGTTATATTTTAATGCATTTTTAGAAATAGAAATGATACCTAGTAGGTCGTATGGGTTTGACTGTGTTAACGGCGACATTCACGTTTCCATTGAGAAGCTTAACGATGCCAGTTATAATGTCCTGAATATCGGGATTCGCTTGCCTGTGTCCTGAGGCGGCAGTCTGAAGTACAGGTGGAGGAGCATGATCACTATAAATCTTCGGCATCTCTCGACGAGCCTGTCTGTCTATTGCCTGCAAATGCTGTACTCGTTGGTTCTTGGTTCCAGCAAGCTGCTCGGGCTCCGACAAGAGATCTTCTTTCGGCGGAGCCCCCAATACTTCCCCCGACATGATATCGTTTGCAGTTGGAACTACAATTCTGTAAATCAATATTCACATTGTTTCAAATATCCGCAAAGGTAATTAAGAAATTACTCCTTATAATATTGAGAAAAATTTCTTCTCTGTTTCAGATAAAGGATTCGAAATCAATTTCTCACGTCTACTTTTCAGGGTGTCTAGACGTACCTTTTAGCAAGGTACAAAATAAACTTTCAGGAATAGCACTTAATATAGTTGTTACATAACTACATTTTACATTACTCGATTGATTACAATTAAATTTCAAATTCAAGAAGCCGAAGGCTACTAAAATTTGCAAAAATTTTTTCCTGGACTTCAGCATTAAAAACTTCAATCATTCAATTTGGCTCAAGCTATAGAATAATGTAGTTCAAAACATCCTAACAAAAGTCTCAATTAGCACAGAGGCTCAAAAATTTGTTCGGGGTCGTATTTCCATAAGGAGTGGGCGGGGTCCTTTATTCCCGTAAAAAAAACCGTCTCGGAAATGAGCATTAAAAACTGTACATTAAAAAATTTTTCGCATTCTGAATTAAACAATTAAAAATTAAGACCCTATTGTTTTAAAATTCAAGCTTTTAAAATTAAACAATTTCATATTTGAGGCCTGAAAAACGAAACCAGGTCCAAAAATAGAAAATCTGCAGAAAATGTCAACATTCTTCAGACTGGTCAAAAAAGCATTAGTGCCATAAAAAAATCTTCAGATCCAGCGGAATTCTTACCTCTTAAATTCTTTAATCCCAGGTTGTGTAACGAAGCTAGAGCTTACCCCGAAAGGGAATTGTCTCGGACTTCACGTTAGTGGTCTGGGGTTCGGTTTTTGAGCCGGTACCTCTGGAATTTTTCTATATACTATAACTGAGGTTCTCGTGGTTCGGATCCCACCTTAAGCTGTAGCCCCCCCCCCCCCATGTGGGTAAAAAAGAAACCCGGCTGACCAATATGTCATATTAGGCATAATACTCTCATCAGATCACTTGACTGCATAATAAAATGCGTCCGTGGCTGACGATACATACAGGGACTGCCTCTTGAAGAAATATTCGTCCAAAAATTTCAACTCAAGTCCAAAAATGCCTAAGACATGGTGAGCTGTAATCATCATGTCTGAGGTTTCCTTTATAACTTCATGTATTATCAAGTGACATTCAAAGTGATTGGACAGATTTTTCGACTGAAAATTGATTGAATATCCGATAAATAATAAATTTGCCCTAGGGCGAATTAATTTCAAATCGACCAGGCTGCGCATGCTCATGTCAAAGAATCGTTTCCTGACGAAATATGTTGTTTTTCAAAAGATTGTAGACGGCATGTGCTTAACTGGTTTAATGAATAAATGTTTTTAACAAAGTAATGCGTATTTGAACTTGTGAAGCTGGTGACGCAGTGTATCAAAAATTTATCGAAAATTGGTTTATAAAGTTTTCCTGTACCTAAACCAATATAGATATTTCTATTTTTTTTATTCGGATAGCTCTTGTCATTCTCTTTCGAAATTCACTGGACAATTTAAATAATTTCAAAACTGACAATTTCGATAAATTTGTTATACACTACCCTGTAAAAAACGTCGAATTGAAAAGTATTGTTTCGCGTTCACGAGATGTTCTCGTGAATTCTACTTTTCAACAACTTTGGATTGGAGGACAGACCAAAACTTTCGAATGCGATGCTTCGCATAAAACATCTAGATTTTGAATGAGAAAAAGAATTGTAAAGTAAATGAATCCTGTCCAATGAAAGACTTTGCGTTCATTAGAGTATTATTCAATCCGAAGCAAACCGAAGACAATTCAATCCTTATTAATGCGAGAGTTCCATTTTATTTGAATGCTACTGAATGCGATTGAATGAGAGAGGAGTTTGGAGTGAAGTGAAAACTTTTTAATTCGAGAGTTCGCATTCGTTTGAATGCTAATGAGTGCGAATAAATGAGAGAAAGTTTAGAGCAATTTGAAAATTTTGAATGCGAAAGTTCGCATTAATTTGAATGCTATTGAGTGCGAATGAATGAGAGGAAAGTTTAGAGCAAAGTGGAAACTTTTGAATGCGAGGATTTACATTCGTTTACATTTTTCCACTTCGTAAGGCGATTCGAATAATTTAGAATGCGGAACGGCAGATTAAAATATCATTAAATCTTTGATAATTCATATAATTAATTTATAAATTAGTAAAATTAATGATTTCAAAAAATACATTTCAAATCAGGCAGTACAAACTTGTGCATACTTTTTGTAGTTCAATAATATTTGTTTTTTTTTTAATTTTCATTCGAAAAAATATTGTTTTCTTTTTTGCATTTTGTGAAAAAGAATATGTGAAATTTTGAATGTAGTGCAGTCAAAATCATATGCTCATGCGTTCTTGCGTTGATAACAAAAAACATACTAAAAATTAGTCTCTTCCTATTATGCACAATAAGGTGCACATCAACTCGACAGTTAATAATTATGATATAAAAATGTTGTTGCCAAAGCAACAAAAAACCCTTTCAAACGAAAAAGTTACACTTTCCTATTCATTGCAGACTTTTTGTTACATAACTTGTAATAAAAGTTATAAATAAGTAATAAGTAAATAAAATAAATAATAATATATAAATATATATAATATATAAATAAATAATAATAAATAAATAAATAAAATAATAAATAAATAATAAGTTGTCTGAAAAAAAAATTCTGACGTTGCTCCAGTTTTAATTTCTTCGAGAAAATTTTTCTACAAATTTCCACCCAAATAATGTATACAAACATAAGTTACTGTTTCCTTTCGCATTTCCTAAAGTTTCAGAGCGATATTTCATTCACAGAAAGAGTAAATCGTTCCAAAAATAAAGATTAAAAATCGAGCATTAATTTGGTCACGTGACTCCCGTTAGACATGCCCTTTAACGAACAAAACACCTTCTCCAAAAACCAAAGTCACTCCTTTTGATTCCTCGCAGAGTTTTTGTTACATAATTTGCAACAAACTAAAAAAAACTGAACATTCGCAAAATCAAGCATACAATCTTCCTTAAAAAATTATTAACAAGATTAAAATAACAAAACACCTTTTCTGACAACAAAAGTCACACTTTTTGATTGCTCACAGAGTTTATGTTACGTAATTCTTAAGGAAACTAACGAAAAAAAAACTAAAATTTTCGAAACCTAACGAATCCAAGGATGTGAAGGAGTACTTTCTAAAAATCATGTGAAGTATGGACAGCTTCTTACTTCGGTGACATTTATTGAATTAAAAAAAAATAGATAAGTGCTTGTCGTCAAAGTGAAACATTGTCTGTTGTATTTCTTGATGGAAAAACTACCCGAAGAGCTTTTAAAACTTGAATTCCAATCATGCCACCAGAAGTATTGCTTTTTTTGAAAATCATGAAAAGTGTGAATAATTCTCAACTTCGGTGACATTTGTTGAAGTTTAGAAAATGGATAAGAGTTTTTTGTCAGACTGACACATTGCTTAATAAATTTCCTGATAGAGAAACTATCCGAAAAAATTTTAAAGCATGAATTTGAATCATGTTGTCACCTCCCGAGTAAAAGGCGAGGGTAGATTGGAAAAATGAGAAAGAGAGACCAGTGTTGCTGATTACGTCAGGATGGTAAGGTCTGACAAATTATTTGTTGTGGGTACGTTGTCACTAGCAATCCTATGGGAATTGTGTCAGTACACTATTTTAAATAAATAAAGTGTAATTAAAATTTTATAGAGTTTATTAAGACAAAAAATAGATAATCCGTTGTATTTCTTGATGGATGAATTACCCAAGAAGCTTTTAAAACTCAAATTTCAATCATTTTACCGGAAGTAGTGATTTTTTTGAAAATCATGAAAAGTGTGAATAATTCTTAACTTCAATGACATTTGTTGAATTAAAAAAAAAGGATAAGAGTTCGTTGCCGAAGAAAAACTTTGCCTAATGTATTCCTTGATGAAAAGACTATCCAAAAAAATCTTAAAGCATGAACTTGGATCATGCGGCCGGAAGAAGTGCCATTTAAAATAAAAAATAAAAAAAGTGTGAAGAGTTTCTTACTTCGCTGACATTTACTGAATTATACAAAATAGATAAGTCTTCGTCGTCAAAATAACCCTGCTTATTGTATTTCTCGATGGAGAAACTATTAAAAAAAAATTTTTAAGCATGAATTTAAATCATGCGACTGGATGTGATGAAGTATTTTCTAAAAATCATGTGAAGTGTGAACAATTTCTTACTTCGGTGACATTTATTGAATTTTAAGAAATAGATAAGTGTTTGTCATCAGAGTTAGAAATTATTCACACTTTTTTGATTTTTAAAAAAAGGGCACTACATCCGGTAGGACAATGTTTTACTTCAACGATCAACACTCATCTATTTTCTAAAATTCAATCAACGTCTCCGAAGTAAGAAAGTATTCACGTATCACATGATTTTTAAAAAGGACTCCATCACATCCGGCCGCATGATTCAAATTCATGCTTCAAAATTATTCGGATAGTTTTTCCATCAGGGAATAAAATGGGCAATGTTTAACTCTGACGACAAACTCTAATCTATTTTTTTAAATTCAAGAAATGTCACCGAAGTTAAGAATTATTCATTGTTCATGATATTCAAAAAAGCACTACTTCTGGTAGCATATTTGGAATTTAAGTTTCAAAAGCTTTTTGGGTAGATTTGCCATCAAGTAATACAAAATGCGAGGTTTAGCTTTGGTCACAAGGTCTTAGCTATTTTTTAATGAAGGCCAAAAGTCAGCAAAGTTAAAATCATTGAAACTCGTCCTCGCATTCGGAAAATACTGCATCACTTACGGTTGCATGATTATAGTTTTTATTTCCAAAGCTTTTTCGGTATTATTTTTGAACTTTTTAAATCTTATTTAATTCACAAGTGTCTGAGAAGCCAGAAAGTTTTTTCACACTGCCTTCATTCTACAAAAAGGTGGATTACTTCTGCTCAGATTATTATTAATTCATAAAGTCTTTTATCCATGTTTGTTTGAAAGACTTTTCGTTAAATATTCGAATTGTAGGTATTCAATTCTGCATGCTATGTTTGAATCAGTGAGATTTCACTGATGAAGTAGCTAGAAGTGTGTCAGTTCAGTGCATTTCATAATTTCAGTACAATTTTTGATGACGCCGTCAGTGAAATCACTTTTATCAATTGAACTTGATTGATTTTAGTGAATATGTTTAGGGAAAATTTGACTAATTTTTAGTGAAATACGACTGATGGGCTATTCCGCTTTTACTAAAGTAATACTGTTCTCCGAGCTTTGAGTTTTTTTGCTAGTTTTGTTGCAATAACTGTAAAAGAATCTCTGTAAGAATAGACAAGGGTGATTTCTGATGGTTGGAAAAGTGTTGTGTTACTTTAGGCTTATCAATAAATTTGCAAGTAAGAAGTTGGCTAGTTTTTCTAAACTTTAAATTCGAAATGACGGAGAGTGGTGTCGTAGTTTTGTTGATAAATTCACAAGAAAGCAAGTTTGCTGGGCTTCGAGAATGTTAAGTTTTTTTGTTACTTTTGTTATAACTTATACAACATAAACTCTACGAGGAATCAAAAAGTGTGACTCTTGTTGTTAGAAAAGGTGTTTTGTTATTTGTATTTTGCTTTCAAATTTTCAAGGAAGAATGTTTGCTTGGTTGCACGTATGTTCATTTTTTCTGTCAGTTTTATTACAAGTTTTGTAACAGAAACTCTGCAAGAAATCGAAAAGAGTGACTTTTGTTGTTAAAAAAGGTGTTTTGTTATTTTAATCTTGCTAATAAATTTTTAAGGCAGAATGTTTGCTTGGTTTTGCGAATGTTCAGTTTTTTGTCAGTTTTGTTACAAGTTATGTAACAGAAACTTTGCGAGGAATGAGATAGGTGTCTTTTTTGTTAGAAAAGGTGTTTTGTTAGTGTAATCTTGCTAACAAATTTTCAAGAAAGAATTTTAGCCGTGTTTCGCGAATGTTCAGTTTTTTTGTCAGTTTTGTTACAAGAAATGTAACAGAAACTTTACGAGAAATCAAAAAAGTTGACTTTTGTTGTTAGAAAAGGTGTTTTATTCGTTTAATCCTGCTAAAAAATTTTTAAGAAAGAATGATTGCTGTGTTTCGCGAATGTTCAGTTTTTTTCTCACTTTTGTCACAAGTTATGTAACAGATACTTTACGAGGAATCAAAAAAGGTGACTTTTGTTGTTAGAAAAGGTGTTTTGTTATTTTAATCTTGCTAACAAATATGTAAGACAGAATTTTAGCCGCATTTCGCGAATGTTCACTGTTTTATTAGTTTTGTTGCATATTATACAAAAAAACTCTGCGAGAAATCGAAATGAGTGACTTTTGTTGAAGAAAAGGTGTTTTGTTATTTTAATCTTGCTTACGAATTTTTAAGCAAGAATGTTTGTTTGGTTTCGCTAATGTCCAGTTTTTTGTTCGTTTTGTTATAAGTTATGTAACAGAAACTCTGCGAGGAATCGGAAAACAATGAAAGTGTGACGACTAGACAAAGAATCACCTAATACGGGAGCTGAAGTGTGTCACCAAAAGACACACACTATCTTAATGCTTGAAACACGTACAAGTGGTCGCTAAAGCTTGCTCCTCATTGGTTGATTAGGCCTAACTCTAAAACTTTCTTGTGCCCAAACTACACGGAGACACCCAAACACCTTTGATTCTTGCGTATGACACGACTCATTGGTGTTTGTCGTGAAAAAATCGTCTAAACACCACTGAACGCTGCGTACGCACGAATCATTGGTGTTCACGCAGTGGCCAGTGATGCCTTACGCAACA
>JAUMHM010000079.1:22012949-22028981 GCA_032362435.1 Melikaiella ostensackeni
TTTTGTACTTCAGAAAGACAAGCGTATACTAAACACTAATGATTATTTTGATGTGACATTTGGCACAGATGTCACCGGCAGTCATACCAACCTAGAAAAAAAATATTTTGACGAATGGGTTTCCGCGCGTAATTTAAATTAAAAAGTCTTACTATTTTTTGCCCATCCAACCATGTTTGCAGCCTGTACTATGTACCTGGCAGTAATAACCTGTGAGATGGTTGAAGCATATAGTGCAATTGGACCAACAAACTATATCTTATTGTGTTCTTATAGGTAAAAGGGTTATTAAAAAAGAAGGCTTTTTTGTAAGAAAAATAAATCCCTCTAAAATTGTACTTTTACAGTAAAATACTACAGTACGATAAATCACACAAAATCGCATGTACATTTCTATATTTGTATAATTGCTTGCTCAATTTTGTAAAATTGTGTAAATTTAAATAAGAAATCGCAGTTTTTTGTGTAAATGTATAAAGTTCAGTAATTGTCTATGCAGTTTGTAGACAATTACGAATGATTGATTTAAGAAAATACAGTTTATTGCTAGAGCTAAAACATTGTTACAAAAAATTGAACAAACAATTACAAATTTCGATGATTGCATGCTAGTTTGTTTTAATTTATTGTGTTTCATTGTAAAAGCACATGTTTATCTGGGGATTGTAAATTTATTATAAAAATCGTTTCGACAAAGAATAAGGTTTCGAAAACGCGCTTAATCTAATAACTTAATTACAATAAGGCATATTCACAGTATAATATATGTACCCTGTAAAAAAATTTCCAACTGTAATAAATCGGAAATTTTGAAATAACGATTCATAATTGGAAGAAATATAATCGCTTAATTCCTTGTGAATTGATTTCAAATGACTTCAATTGCAAAAGTTGTGATATTTGACAAATAAATATAGTCTTAACCTGAAACAGCGTACAATGAGAAAAAATCCATAAATATTGAAAGCATACATTCAGGGTTCACAGAAATTATTTACAATTAGACAATTAAAAACGCGCATAGTAACCACGATCTGTTAGAGGAATAAATATTGAGACTTAGCAAACATTTAGTCCTCAAGACAACTGAAAATTTTTTTTTAATTTTGTACAAATTTAGAAGAAGAATTTGTCCTTCAAGAAATATTCAGAATTTATTACAATTTTGCTATTTCTAGGCAAAATGAATCAATTCCGTGTTCTTAAATGATTGCCAATTAGGAACTATTCAAAACTTCTCTTTGAACTGCAATTTAGGAATGGGATATTGAATACAATTCACCGTGTTTAAATTAAACTACGTTTCACCAGGATTGTCGATTCAATTTTGCAATTGCAGTCAATCGATTAGAATTGAATCCTTTTTTGCGAGGTGAAATAAATTCATTACTTCTTCTATATTATATATATAATACTTTTTGATTCCATAATCATCGCAGATCATTAAAAATAATTAATAATACTTATCAATACTAGTGTGAGGTAATTTAATTTAATCATTCTTGTCGGGTTTATGAAATTATCATCATCCTCTCATATTCCATGACATCTCCAACAGTAAAAGTGATTGGATTTATAAGATGCCCAGCATCAGTAAAGACTTTAAGGCGCTTGTATTCACTTCTTTGTCTTTCAAATGGCAATGTCACAGCTTGTGTGATAAAGTTCAGGTGATATGGAAAACCATTTTCATCTTCTTTATTATTAAAAGCATTCAATACTGCCGGTTTAACAAGTCCCAAAACTTCATCGATTATTTTTTTTATTATCATCTACAATATTTAAAAAGTGATTGCGGGGTGAATTTGGCGCTGCGTAAAGCTCACCAACAAAAACAAGTAGTGAGGTCTCCAATCGATCAAAAATATTCTTAGGTGTCGAAGGAGGATTTTCATGCACTAGCGGTTCGTGGATATTATTACCGACTGAAGAATCGTCGACACTGTTCACAAACTGCCTGCTCGTGTGAACAGCACTTGATAAAACGACATCAGGATTAATAACCTGCAAACAACACTTGTGGAAATTAACAAGATGTTTTCTGTGAGATTTCCAATCGCAGAAGTCCCCTATTATGATGAATCATTAACCAAAAAAACGAATTTGCAACAAACGTGTATATATATCACAATATTTACACTTTGTTGGCGTCTCTGTTAATCTCACAGTAAATAATAAATTCTGATAGATCAGATCTAACTTTTCCATTGAAGAGACCCTTCTCGTATAAACCTAAAAACTTCAGGCCCGGTGCACTCGCATCCAAGAATGTGCGACGATAAGCTACGTTTTAACGCTTCGGAGTTTTGTGAAGCCTCAGGCTCTTGGAGCGTAAATTCGGCAACCGGGGGTTTCTCTGCAGCTTCTTCTGCATTTGAGTCTACTAGATGTAGATCGCCTTTTGTATTGAAATCAGCAAACTGTAAATTCCAGACCTCATTAGCATTATTTATTGAGAAATAGCGTAAACGCTTCTCTACAGAAGAAACAATTTCGTTTTTTGAATAATCAAAACAAATACACTACAGGTAAAAATTATGTACACGCCTGTTTTTCAACTGTTGCTGAAGTGCTTTAATATTTATAGTATTAACATGAAAATTTCTTCCTTTTCAAACCGCTAAGTTCCATACATACCTGTATTTGCATCTAATAAGCCCAATTTGAAGGCAAAATGTTACCATAATTTTCTTTGATATTTTTGAAAAATTTGAATAACTCTGGAAGTACTTAACACTTGTTTTACTTCTTTGAATTATTTTGAAGGTGAGTCACCAAGGTACTTTTATAAAATATAAAGGTATTTTTAGAATTTTTCCCTGCATTCTGCTCTAGGGAGCAAACTTGGCGCAAAAATAACACAATTTGAACAATGAGTAAATACTTTCACATTTTTTGCAAATATTATTCATCCTACTTTGATAAAACTTTAGTAATATTTATAGGAATATTATTTTTTTGATTTTCTTTTTCAATTTGGTCAGTATATTTATTTTTTACATTTGTGTCATTTTTTGCACTTATTTCGACCATAGAGTATAATCTCAGTGAAATATTCTAAAATTATCGCACCAATTTTGAAAACCACTACGGAGTTATACCTTTAAAATGAGCCAAAGAACTTTAAAAAATGTTCATCATTTCCAGAGTTTTTACAATTTTTTGAAAACTCGATATATCAATATGAAAAAAATAATTAGAGAATGTGCTTCTACACAATAAATATCAAACCTCTACGCTCTGAGAAAACATTTTCTTATTTTCTAGTTTGAAGTTGTCTATAATGTGAGCTTTTTAAACACTATACCATATAAAAATATTGCGAATAATTTTTTTGTCCTGCATTTCTTTATACAAAAGAACTCGCTATAGGATTCCCAAAGATTTCAAGGAAATTCAGTGAATTTCACAAGATTTAAGGGATTTTATTAGGCATCCAAGTATTTCAAAGATTTTAAAAATTTCAAGGGATTTGTAGAGAACTTTAGGGGATAAATTTAATTTATTTTATTTTCAAGTGATTTAAAATTATGTCTACAGATTTCTAATTATTTCAAATATTCCAAATAAATTTAAAAATAATTAAAAGATTCCGAAGGATATCTACGGATTTAAACAGATTCCAAAGATTTTAATGGATAGAAAATATTCCCAAAGATATTAGGGGGTCGAAAGATTCCGAAGAATTTTAATGGATTTCAATGAAATATCGAGTGGTTTTGGAGATATCAAGGGAATTCGCAGATTTTTGCTGTTGCAAATTCAATTTTGAATTTTCTTCAATTTCAGTTGAAAATTCAACTGTTGGAAATTCAAGAAAAACAGCGAATTTTGTTTTAAAAATTTTATATTTACATTCTCAACTTTTTCTCTTCGTTGCAGGAAGTTGTAAATCTTCCAGAAGTGGGAGTAATGATCAGTGATGAATAGTAACTTTTTGGAGGAGCACAATTTAATTCTCAGAGCCATAACGATTTATACGCCAAAACAAGAAAATTATAATTTAATTAACTCCACCTTGAAATTCAAAAGTCACTCTAGGTGGAATTTTCATTTAAAACAATGTTACACGCTAGACCCCCTAATTGAATAAAAAATTATAATTAGAAAACAAAAGCGTACTTCTTAATTTCACAATTCGTTATTTTTACACTTACTGTAATTAATATGAATAGAAAAAAATGTTTTATGTTGACCTGATATAACTTTTTTCTATTCAATTCAAAATCGAATAATTCTAACTTTTTTATTTTCACCCATAAAATGTATGTTTATTTCATATATTTATAAAATACACTTTCAGAAGATTCATCGATAACAAAAAATCAAAGTATGCACATAATATACTTGAATTCTGAGTTTGAAGAGCACGAATCTCAATAAAGAGATAATAATTCCTGGTAAAAAATATGTTACCGTGGGAAAAATCAGAAAAATCTTTTGATTTTACAGGCAGACCTCAGTCTGACAATCATTGATACTGCCATCAATATCAGTGCTACAAACTTTTCTCATATTAAATTAAATCTTCTTAATTTCCAATACTTTACAAACAAGTTTAAACTTTATATAAACTCAGAATTCGCCTGAATATTTTATCCGTTTTAAGCGAGCACCTGGCTTTTATTTCTTTTTTATTAATTTATTCAATTTAAAAGAGAAATACAAATTTATAACACTTTCGTTTGAATTGATTAAATATTTGGAGGCTCTGAAAAGGGCTAGTTGAAGTACTGTAAATTCATTATTATCTACTCCTACGCCTTGGAAAAAAATCATTCGAATCATGAATGATTGAATAAATTTCACTTTGTCTTACTAATATCGTACGCGATTAGTTCAGTAAATGCGATAGTATGAAGATACCGACTTTACAAAATCAAAACGAAAAATCTTTTGTTGTTCGTATTTATCAATCTGATTTTGAATAAATTCACGCTCCTTCTTGGAGTAAGAATTCTAATATTGGAAAGGCGAAGCAGTGCTATTGCACTTGCAAAATCTAAATTCAAGCATATAATGTGTACACTTTAATTTTTTATTATTAATGAATCTTCTGAGAGTGTATTTGATAAATATACGAAATAAACACACATTTTATAGGTGAAAATATGAATAGTCATAATTATTCGATTTTGAACTGAATAGGAAAAAATAATTTCAGGTCAACATAAAACGTTTTTTTTCTATCCGTAATTTTCACTGTAAGTGTAAAAATAACGATTTGTGAAATGAAGAAATACGCTCTTATTTTATCATTTTAATTTTTTATTTAATCAGGGTGTCTAGCGTGTAACATTGCTTCAAATGCGGATTCCACCTAGAGTAACTCTTGAATTCCAAGGTGAAGTTGAATAAACTATAATTTTCTTGTTTTGACGTATAAGTCATTATGGCTCTGAAAATTAAATTTTGCTTCTTCAAGAAGTTACTTTTCATCACTAATCATTACTCCCACTTCTGGAAGCTTCACAACTTCCTACAACCAACAGAAAAAGTCGAAAATGTACGTATGAAATTTTTAATACCAAATTCGCTCTTTTTCTTGAATTTCCAACAGTTGAAGTTCCACTCAAAATGGAAGAAAATTGACATTTGTATATGCATCAGCAAAAATTTGCAAATTCCCTTCACATCTTTAAAACCACTTGATATGCCATCGAAATCCATTGAAATTCTTCGAAAACTCTTGAACCCCTAATATCCTTGGAAATATTTTCCATCTATTAAAATCTTTGAAATCTGTCCTAATCCGTAGATATCCCTTGGAATCTTTTAACTCCTTTTGAATTTATTTGAAATATTTGAAATAGTTAGAAATCTGTAGACATCATTTTAAATCACTTGAGGAAAAAATAAAGTAAACTCATTCCCTAAAGTTCTCTACAAATCCCTCGAAATTTTTAAAATCTTTGAAATACTCTGATGTCGTATATAAAATCCCTTTAATCTTGTGAAACTCACTGAAATTCCTTGAAATCTTTGGAAATCCTACAGGAAGTTCTTTTGTATGAACAAATGCAGGTAAAATAATTATTCGCAATATTTTTATATAGTTTTTGAAAAGCTTACATTATAGACAACTACAAACTAGAAAATTAGAAAATGTTTAAAATCGAATAATATATGATTAAAATGTTCATAATCAGACAACTTTTTAAATTTCAACTTTTAAAACTAACCGATTTCTAAGTTATCAATTGCAGTGGTTTATAATTATACAAAAGGAATAAAAAAAATAGAGCATGTTTCAAAAATTGTAGTAAAAAAACTGAAAATATTGAAATATTACAAGATTTTTGAAAATTAGGCATATTATGTAGATTACGAAGAAAAATACATGTTTGTAAAGGTCTACGAATTTTCCAGTTTTTTAATCCTCATTTAATTCAGGATCAGGCCATTTTAATTGCCAAAATCTTCTAATTTTTTGGAGGTAAATTTTGAGTGCGATAAAATTTCTACAGGGTTGAAAATTCAATTCTTTTGTTGAAAATTCGTCTTTTCAGTTTTAAAATTCTTAACGGGTGACGGTAAAGCAGAGGACACGTTTCAAAACCTATTTTTTCTTCAAGGAAATAAAAATTCCAGGACCGTGATCAAAATTCATGGACTTTCACAGGTTTTTCCAAGTGAAAAAAATTCAAGGACTTTCCCAAGTTTTCAACGATTCATGTTTTAATTGGTTTGAATGATTTAATCTTTTGATCTTTTGATGTAAACCATTCACGATATTTTATGAGTCAAAATAACAATGAGTACGGCTTTTTGAAGTTCAAAATATGATCATTATAATTGTGTTGTTATGATTATTTATAATACAAATAATTACCAGAATGAAATTCTTATTTTATTGATTCTTTCGCGCCCTTGGTTTGCATATAGTATTCATCTTCCTAATTCTTCATTATCTAAATCAATACTAATAAAACATCAATTAGTTCCATATTTATATATATATATTTATTAAGATTATATGTTTAGAAATTATTATCAAGTTTCAGAACATTATAATGCTAATGAGTTTACAAATTAGGCTGAGCATGAGACCATTCATACTTTTGCACTGGGAGAGTGAAAGGATTTAAGGGTAATTTTGAGCAATAAACTAAATTTATGAAGTTATTTAATGAGTTTTCACATCTAGGAAAACTCAAGCTTCTGAAATTCCCCCGCTTCAGCTCAGAAAGGGGAAGCCGCGTAGTAGAGGAACGGCACCTAGGTATTTGGTGCGAAATTGTCCTGTGCCCGAAATTCCGGGCGATTCCAAACTCGCACTCTGTTACCTGGGGAGAATACCCCCACCACTGGGCCCAGAGCGCTTACCCCTCGCTTCGGTTTACAGAAATAACGTAGGTCGCACCCCTACTCCTTTTCAACATCTCATCAAACTTCATGATTTTCCACTGAGGAGGGGTTATACTGCTCAGATAGAAGAGTGCGAGTTTGGATATGCCTGAAATTCCCCCGCACCAATAAATCTCAGTTACTGCAGTAAATTTTAGAGAAATAAACTGAAATTAGGCTGATCCTGAGACCATGTCACATAAAACTGAACATTTATTTTTTAATTTTCAACTTTTGAAGGCAAATGACATATCGTTGAAATGGTCGTAATTCGTAGATTTTGAATATTATGATTCCAAATTACCAAGTGCTTCATTAAAATTTTTTCATTTTTCGCACTTGAGTCCTCATTAGGCACAAAGGACTCCCGCTGACCGAGGGTCGGTGAGAGAAGTTCGGCTTAGAAAGGGGAAGCCGCGTTGTAGGGGAACGGCACCCATGTATCTGGTGCGGAATTGTCCCGTGCCCCCTTCCTCTTGTTTAGTCCGTCCGTTGAGACTCGACCGTATTATAAACATACATTAACGTACGGACTGTCCGAATGTTTAGACGCGGACTTTTTTTAAAACAGAAGAACATTCATGGCAGTATTTCTTCACAAGTAGAAAGACATTGAGAGGATAGCGTTCGCAAAATTGAAAAAGCGCAATTTTAATTGGGCACCCTAGGCCACATGAATCTCATGTAGTGAGAAATTCAATTAAAAAATGAAGGTTTTATAATATAAAATATGTACCTCATTCATGAAATGTTGATTTTAGTCAATACACTATTTGCATGAAAAATTTCGGGGTTTACAAAGTAAAATATACCAGTAAAATGGCCTTCCTAATAATTACTTTCCGATAAGTTTGACGGGGTGCTGACTAGCCCTGTTCTGGTACTGGGCGACCTGACTTGTGATTGTGCAAACATTGCAAATTCTATTCGTCCTAAAAATTCCTCGTGCTTCAAAGTCGTAAAAATTTTTGAGTTTCCTACATGTTGAGCGGGGTGCTTACTGACCCTGTCAAGGCACTGGGCGGTTTGACTGGGAGTTTTTGCACATGTTATTGCAAATACTATTCATGCGAAAAATTTCAGATGTAATGAAATCCTTAAATTTTTGGAGTTTTTCCAGATGTTGAGCGGGGTTCTGACTGGCCCTGTCCTAGTACTGTGCGCACAGTGGTTCAGGAATGGATTTTCGCGGACAAATTAAGCAGCAGGTCGCAATTCACAATCGATTCACTTTTTCTTTTTGTTTTTAAATTAATCAGTATAAAATTTGTGACAAACTTAAGGCTACCGACTTTTTTCATTCGCAGAATATTATATTAATAAATAAGTTAGAAAGAAAGAAAAAATCAAAACACCATTTTTTTTAATGGATTGAAAATACTGCAATAGAACTTAGAATCGTAAAAAATTCATTTAGAAATACGAACCAAATGTTTGAGCGCGTCTGGGGCGCGCGTCTGTCGGATCTCTTGTTCCGCGCTCGATAATGTATTTATCTTGCGCTACGCACTCAGTCCATATATTTCGTCCATATTTTTGCAGAGATTTTTCTGAAATTAAAGCTAAACCATTGAAAACTATAATTTGGTGACTGAGAATTCCTTTTTGTTAAAGCTCTTCGACTTCACCGAAAATATTCTCATCGCCTGTCTCAAGCTTCGCACTCGATTAGAGTATGTCCAAAACGCAAAATTGTCTGTATTATGTTGAACTCTATCATCATGAATTTATGTTATATTAATTCCTGCATCTTAATTTGTTTTGTTAATTACGTGTTTGTTTATCACCTAAGAAATTAGATTAGTGTATTCATTTTATATTTTAAAATTAAGGTGGAAAGATTTACCGCAAAACATTTTATTGGATTTTTTTTCGGTGAGAATTTTGTGATTGAACAATTTGTTGTACCTATCTTGTCATTTCATTCAAAAATCAAAATTTTTTATTTTTAATGTCATTGTTCACGTCTAAAACAAAAACTATGCGTTTTATTAAAACAATGGTCTATACAAAATTTGTCGGTCAATTTTACCTGGTTACATTTTTTCGAATCTTGCATAGTTTGACCTGAAAATGAAATTTATTTTAAATACCATTTTTCACGATTAAAAAAAAATATATGTCCCATAAAAAAAGTGTTTCCATTGAATTTGTAGATCCTCTTGGGAAGAACAATTTCATTTTCCAACACTTTTTTCGTACCTCGTATAGTTTTGCTTGAAAATAGAATTTTTTATTTTTGATAACACTTTTTACGATTAAAGGAAAAACTATGCGCCGAATAAAAAATATTTTGAAGCAAATTTTTGGATCTCTTTAAGATGAACAATTTTGATTTCAGCATTTTTTTCGTATCTCGTATAGTTTTGCTGGAAGATGGATCTTTTTTTAAAAACATTTTTCACGATTAAAACAAAAAATATGCGTCTTACCGAAAAAACAGTTTTGGAGCAGATTTTCAGCAATTTTCAAGATGAACGATTTTGCTATGAATATTTTTTTTGTGTCTCGTATAGTTTTGCTGTGAAATAGAATTTTTGATTTTTTGAAAAGCATTTTTGATGGATAAAACCAGAACCGTTGGTAAAAAATGTTTGGTTAACGAAATTGTCTTTTCTTTTTGGTCCCTAGAAAAGTATGCCAAAGCAAAATCCAATTCGATTAGTCTTTCAAAAGTTATCCGGTATACAGACAACAACGACAACGACGACAACAGACGGACAGACACAAACGTAAAACCTATTTTTCGGATTCAGAGGGTCTCGAAACATGGAGGCGGAAGTCAATTTTTACACAAAACCGACACCTTCTCATTGAAATGAGGACGTAAAAAAGTGGTTGTGAATATTGAGGCCATGTAACGAGTGGGTCACGTGACCAGATTCATACCCTACCGATACTTTTTTTATTTCCCAACTTACGTTCACACGAAGCGCCACATCGAGTTGAAAATTTGGGAAACTAAGTAAGAAGCACGAAGAAAGGTGTGTCTGGTCATAAAATTTTATAATTATGAAATAAATTTTCTCGTAAACAAATTTTTTTTCGCTTTTTTCATAATTATACAAATTTAGGGCCAGACACACCTTTCTTAGTGCTTCTTATTTAGTTTCCCAAATTTTCAACTCGATGTGGCGCTTCGTGTGAACGTAACTTGGGAAATAAAAAAAGTGTCGGTAAGGCAGGAATCTGGTCACGTGACCCACTCGTTACATGATCTTTAAAAACCTCATTTTTGAGTATGTGATGGGAAAACATGGGTTTTTCATGAATTTTAAGCCGCGGAATTTAAAAATGAAGTCAGATTTGTGATATTACTAAAATTTCCGTAACATAAGCTCCAAAAAATATTGTTCAAGTAGCAATTCGTAGGCCGGCATCGTATTTTTATGGATTTTGAGTCGCAGAACCTAGTTTTCAAGTCAGATAGACATAATAATGAACAAATCTCAAGCATTATCTGAATAACATACCTTATTGCAACAATCTCCTCCTTGGAAAGTCTTCCTCATAATATTCTTTGTAAGAAAACTTACTTCATTTCTTGTGAACCATGAGTTCTGAGCCTCTTGAGTTATGATTCATTCATAAATCGTCGGACTTAGGTTTCCATTTACTTGCATTTATTGAATTTACTCATAAATTTAGTGCCAATACCCGTGAAAGCACTAGATAAAGAGGGAGAATGTTTTCAGGAAATAATGTCTCAGTTTCCCCAATTGTTCGATGCTAAATTGAGAGAAGGAATATTTGATGGACCTCAAATTCTACAGCTATTAAAAGACGACGTTTTTGTTGCAAGAATGACTTCAACTGAGAAAAGAGCATGGCACAATTTCAAAAATGTTGTTGAACAATTCCTAGGAAACGTTGAAAATTCAGAGTGGAAAAAAAAATATTTTGAGAATGGTCGACGGTTTCAAAAAATTGAAGTGTTTAATGAGTTTGAAGCTCCATTTCATGGATTCTCATGTTGA
Organism: Melikaiella ostensackeni; assembly: GCA_032362435.1. NCBI lineage: Eukaryota > Metazoa > Arthropoda > Insecta > Hymenoptera > Cynipidae > Melikaiella > Melikaiella ostensackeni. The sequence continues at coordinate 22,024,274 of JAUMHM010000079.1, forward strand.
ATACTTCTCTGAAAATCTTAAGGATCACAGTGAAGAAAAGGGTGAAATGTTCTATCAAGATATTATAGTGATTGAATAACGAGATCAAGGAAGATGGGGTGAAAATATGATGGCGGACTACTTTTGGACGTTGAAAAGAGATTTACCTAAGAAGAAAAGTTCAAAAAAGGAAAATGACGCAACGAAGGTCTTTCGAATGCAAAAGAGTGCTTTATTTAAAAAAAAAAGCTGTCTTTTCATACAGCCATGGCAGACCAACACTAATTTGACTTGCGTATCGGATTCAATGCCTGGAAGTACATTATTTCAATTTAGTCCTGAAAAGTGTCGCTCAGGCAATTTCGTTTTGAGCTTATGTTTCAAATTTTTCAGTAATATCACTGATCTGACTTCATTTTTGAATCCAGCGGCTTTAAATCCATACTAAAACCATATTTTTCCATAACATACTAAAAAGTAAGGTTTTTTGAGGTTATGTCGAAAACTAATCGCGAAAGGTGCTATTTTGACCTCAGATTCGGATTCAGCGATTCAAAATACATAGAAATACATGTGTCTCGTTAAAAGTTCTTGAAGTTTATTTTTGTGTGACTGTGTAATTGTTCTGTTTTGTATTTATTATCTTTATAATATTTTCCGCTACGAATTTTGTGAAAATTGTTATCATACATTGGAAATTAATGAACATCTCGCACGCTCTAAAAATTTTAACGTCTAATAAGATGTTCGCTCAAATAAACAATTCACCTTAGACTAAAAATCAACTTTGCGAGCTTTTTTTGCAGCAAATTTGTGAATTACATCATCGAAATTGATAGTCCTCGCAATATCTTTTTCGATTGACAAAGTTGCAAGTGCTGATAATCGTTTCTCTGTCATGGTTTATCTAAGAATGTTTTCGATTACTTTTAATTTAGAAAAAAATCTTTCAGCACTTGCAACAGATACTGAAATTGTCAATAGTGTAGGGGTGGATGAGGAAGGACCGAGAAATAAACTTCAAAAAAAGTAATAATAATTTTGTCCCCAAGTTATCAATCGTTATACGGAAATTAATTAACTCTTATACGTTTTTTGATGTCACTGAATTTGAAAAAGAAATGTAATACTATACATCTATGTGAACTATAATTTTGACAATTCCGTTGACATTTTATTTAATTCAATAAATGATTCTAGTCTGAATCTGACACAATACCTGTAACCTAAAAATATTATTATTATTATACAAAGAAATTTTTGTGTGTAAGCTGAATTACCGAGCTACAGAAGTGTTGGTGATGATATTTTTTTTCTAAAACTAATTAGAAACGATGTAAAAATATTTAAAATTTATTCTTCATTACACCTGTTAGAAACGCGAAACAATTTGGATCTCCGATTTCAAAATGTAATCGAACTTGCGAAAAATAATTTTATTTGTCTAAAAATTGTTCAAAAATTGACAAACGGGAGAACTTTGACAAAGTTGTTTAATTGCGATTAAATTTTTTTATAAAATAGCAAAGAAAAACATAAAATTACATTTTTCCATAAACTCTATTCGATACCTTTTATGAGTCAATAAAAAAGTTGTTCAAAAATCTGTCTTCCGTTGCTGAAAAACTTCATATTATCTTAAAACATATCAATTTTCATGATTTTAAATATTTTTGGGGGTATTTTAGCACATTAATGATCACTTACCACTTTTGTATACAAAATTTCAGATTTGTCATAACTGAATTTGTTGAACAGTCGATCTTAAAGTATCGATACATACACCTTGGGAAAATCGATTTTTTTTCGAGTACCCAGTAAGAAGAGAATAATAGAGAAAAATTAATATTTTCAGATTTAAATGAAAGAGTGAAAATTATTTAATTTTTTTGAATGTGCTAATTTTCCATCGGGAGAAGTGCCCAACAAAATAATAGGTTTATCTGCGAAACCAATTCTTATCTATTTCCTTAACGACTGCCACTTGTGTTGAATTCCATGCAGGCATGCGTTCTGAGACAGATTTCATATGAAATCGGTCAAAATATGTTTCTGTTCAATAGATGAATAAAAAAATGTTCACATAATTCACCCAAATTCTTTTTTACCCATAATTTATAAATGTAATATAACATTTATTCATTTTAAAAAATGCACTTGTTTCAATTCACAGTTGCGTCTTCAAAGTGACATTATTCTAGTCCCTTCTATTCTTTCTTTTGCATTTCTCCACTTCTTAATGCCTCCTAATACGCCTCCATCAAATTTTTCTAAATCGATTAAAAGGAATAGGTTTTGCTTTTTTTTTTCTACTCGTTGGTGGAATTTTAGATGAAGGAAAATTCGCGTGTTAATGGGAATTCAGATTCAGAATTTTTATGAATTCTTCTCTTCTTACCGGGTACTTTTATTGACAAATACGAATTTTATGTACAATTTAATTTAATTTTTATTAAGAATTTCTATCAACAAATCCTCCAGAGTATCATTTCTTTGTTAAAAAGAATAAATCATTTTGTATTTAAGTCGTTGTGACTTATTATTAGAATGGTATTTAGTGAAGAAAATTTGTCATGAATTAAAAATTTATAGACAATTTTTTAATTCATAAGGGCCCGTAGGCGGACCAGTAGTCATAGTACGGTATATTCTTCAGCACTTATTTATACTACATGACAAATTAGGTGGAGAAAAAAATTGTCCACCATATGAACTCTAAATCATTTTTCTGCAGAATAAAATGGCGCAATCAGGCTCGCTGTAACTCACAAATTTATACGAATTGTTTAAACAAATAATGTTTAAACTATATTGAAAAATAGATTATGTACTTCAAATTTTCGGTTCTATGTATATGCTTTTCTATGTCTTTTTGAGTTATGTTAATTTTGTTGATGATGCTAAAAGCGTCCAAACTAGAAACGAAAGTCAAACTTTCAGCAGGGTTGTTGTGACAAATGCAGTGTGTTCTCAACAGAGACCGCGGTTTTTCGACTCGTGTGAATTCCGCCCTCGCTTCGCTCGTGCAGCATACTTCACACTCGTCGGAAATCGTCGCGATTATTCCCTTCGCATGCAATCTACTATCTTTATAAGTTTCACAGGAACTGCCAAACAAGGACATGACTACTTTCTACAGTGTCAATATGTTCTTCAGGTGGCAATAAAAAACTTTACTTATAATTATACATTCACTAATTTTGTGATGAAGTCAAGTGCCTAATGAGCTAAAGATGTTATAATGAATAATTTTTTTGCGTTTTTCAACTCTTTTCTCGGGTGAACCCGGTATTTCATCATCAACCCCGGACTAAGACAACTGCCTGATGGGCTAAAGATGTTATTAATTTAATACGATGTTCGAAGTCTAAAGCGACGTTGTTGTAGTAGGCACAAAATTATGTGTATGGTGTAGTTTGGAGCTCGTCGTTTACTGCTGTTGTCCTTACGCAGCGGCCGAGAGTGTTAGAGGTGACATTATTCGCCTCTGCATGCTTTTTTAGAGCTACCATCTGTTACTCCACAGGGTTTTAGTCGCCTACTTCCTAATAATCGAGGAAGTTACTTACAATGCGACAGGTGTTGAACAAACCCGTCTTTTGAGCTGCTGCCAGTACCCTACTGACTCCTAGATTTTCGAGAAGGCTAGGATATAATGATCCGTCTGGGGAGTAACATCCTCGTATGAGATGTAGTCTTCATTTTCTGCAACGGACACTGAAATATATCTATAAAAAGGCATCCATTCTGTTAATATTTCTAGGTTTAGGGCAAGTTGTTGATGTATAGTACCCACTACATCATTATATCTGTGCGTGTACTCCTCTGAGCCATTACGCGACAACCATCAATAATGTGCTCCATGGATTCGTTGATTTCTCCACACAATCGGAACCTATCAGTCACGTCATGATGTAACACTTGCTTGTAAAATTTTCTGGTGCTGACAACCAGTCATGAATTACTATCATAAATTCCTCCGTTTCCGGAAACAGAACGCCCTTTTTCAGCCAAATATTGGAAGCCTCTCTGTCCACTTCATGTTGATCTAATGGTTTGGGGTGCTTGCCGTGGATAGCTTTGTGTCTCCATTGCATTTCTAATTCCTCTATGGCTTCTGCTCTGAAATTCAAGGCTTCCTCTGAGGACAAGTTCAAGGGCGTGTAATCGAGATTTGCTTCACAGAAAGTATTGTAAAGGGCAACATTTCGCTTGCTCTTAAAATAGTCTCGCAACTGTATAACTTGTCATATACACAGTTGCTTGACATACACAACGTCTCTACTCCCCCTATATCGTGGTAGAACTGTCCTTTTAATCGCCGAATTTCTGTGGTAAATTTGATGCTCGCTCATTTCAACGCGGATGATTCTATTTATCCTCTCAAGATCGGTGTTAGATCATTTGATGAACCCAAAAGAATACGTGAGGACAGGGATGACATAGGGGTTAATGGCCCTAATTTTGTTGATCGACTTGAGAGAACTCTTCTGAACTGATCTGAGTCTTGTAGTGAAGGCAGGCATTAGGCTCTTCTTAACTATCGTATGCTAAATACTAGGGTGGTCCAAAAATCACTAAGTTTGAAAAGTTCAATGGGCCTGTGGAAATTCGTGTTCTTTTTTGGAAAAAAGAAAACCCCTAAAAAAATGTAATCCAATCGGATGATGTCCTGCACTCCCTCATCGAGGTCAAAGGTTAAACTCTTAATATCTTCGTTGCTTTAGTG
>JAUMHM010000079.1:22029081-22043015 GCA_032362435.1 Melikaiella ostensackeni
AAAGTGATTATATATATTTTATATATTTTTTTATATTTTATATTTTGACTAATTTCTTTGACTTCGTACAGTATTTTGTTATATATTGATATGTGTATGGAAAAGTGAAACTTATTTTTTTGACTTCTGCTTTATGTAAGATTTCCATTTCAGTTAACGTTTACCGAAGATGTTTACACATATATCTGTTTTGGGTCGTAGTTTAGGACGCACGTGATGTTTTTTGACAACAGTAAATTCCAGATTTGAACCACTATGCAGCTGGGGGACCTCTGGCAAGTACAATTTGGATTGGCAATTTGGCTGGCGAACCGAGGCCGCATTTCAAGTGGGATAAGTGAGAATTGGGCTTCTGTAATTACGGCACTTCATAATTGCGTCGCGTTCGCCGCGCCTCTTTCCCTGCCCCCCGAAAGCTCTCATTCCCGAATGCGAGCAGGCTGAATACTCGGAAGACAATAAATCGAGGACAAATGAATCAAGAGTTGAGTGTATACTTCAACGAAGCATACACTGGGAAATGTGTCATAAGCACGCTTCAAAGTTTACACTTATTGCAGGGCCGACACAAGCCGTATAGATACCCGGAATTTTGATCCATGTAGAGTTCCACATCCAAAATTTCTGTATTTCCCCTTTCTCCTATGCCCTCGGCCATCCAACACTTTCCTCACTTTCGGAGCATTACCAAACTCCACATGCGGGAAAAAACTTTCCGCATTTTCGGTATTTATTATTTTCAAGCAAAAATATAAATTATTAATATTCTCTATAACAAATTAAAATACTTAAGGAAGAAATTATTGCCTGTAATTATTACACTAATACTGACGTTTTCTCTCACGTTTGCACTTCGAAGTGAACACTTTGAAGTGTACATTTCGAAATGTGGTCTAGAGGATCGCTGGACCTATCAAAAATCGTCACTCGGATTCCAGCCTGTACGAAAGTTACATCTCTTCTCTCTCCTCTCTGTACACTCTCGTCAGCGCCATAGACAGTTTAAATTCACCTCCAAGTCTTAGTGGTCTAGAAGAACAGTGTACCTTCTTTACAGGGTGTTACCGGGTTAGCTACTACAAAGGTTTCTCCCCAGCTCTGCAGGTCCAGAAATCAGCACATTCTGTTCACAGGGCGTTGTCGGGTTAATTTCTCTGGTTGAAACCCATTTTCAACTTTCCATCGTAGTTCAGTTAACAGGGAACAAATTTTTCCTTGATAAAAAAATCGATAATAGTAGCATTTTCTCGCATACACGTTGGGGATACCTTGATGAACATAATGTAAAAGATCCTCATTCATATGTTTTACGCTACGATCGCCATGTTGGAAAATGTTAAACAATAGGAGTTTCTTTTTTAAAAATTTGGCAACGGTTGGATCTAGGTCGAATATGGTTATGTTAAAAAATGTTCAGAATTTTGTAGACACAAAAAAGGTTCCAACTATTGTAGTCGTATTGCCAAAGGTTTCGCTATATAGTTCGATTGGATTCAAATTTTGCGGTTTTTAATTGACAATAAATAAAATGAGACCATATTTAGAAAAGAACTTAGAAAATGGGTCAGACGATTCGAACTCGAGTTCATTCAATTTCCTGAGCAAAAAAAAATCCACTAACTAATTTGCATCAAAAACTATCAGTAAAAAATTACCTCAACTTTGGTATACAATTTGAGACACAAAGGGCGCAGTCCCATGGAGGTAGATTAGTAGAATAGTGGAATAGTTTTGTCCAATAAGGTGATTGCTAGAGTTTGCGCAATCACTTCATTGGTCGAAACTATTCCACCATTAAAATAATCTACCTTCATGGGACTGCACCCTTAAGAAAATGTTTTCAAGGTAAAACTTCATTTAATTGTTCCTCTATATTTGTAGAATATATGTCAAAATTTTTTATGTCAGAATAATAATACCTAAGCCTTCTTTCGAAGCATTAAGCAAGTAAATTTCGAAATTGAGGCGAGAATGTAGGTAGCGGAGGTGATTATGAGTTCTAATGGCAATATTGATGACAATATTGACATTAAGACTCATCATCACCTTTGCGGTCTACATCAACGCTTGAATTTTGAAGTTTATCTCTTTGCTGATTCAAAAGAGGCCTCAAATATTATTGTTCTGACCTAAAAATTTGAAAATATATGGTACAAATATGGCGGATCAATGGAAAGAAGTTTCATCTTGAAATCGTTTTCTTAAGTGTCTCAAATTTTATGGCAAAGTTGAGGTTGTTTCTTACTGATCATTTTTAATGCAAATGAGTTGGTCGATTTTTTTCCTAAGGAAGTTTTGTGACCTCAAGTTTGAACATTTTTTGTGTCATACAAAATTCTGAACATTTTTTAACGTAACCATAATTGACCTAGAATCAACCGTCGTCGAGTTTTTTTTAAAAAAACTCCTATTGTTCAATATTTTTCAACATGGAGGCTGTAGCAAAAAACATATGAAAAAGGATCTTTTACATCATATTTATAAATCTATCCTCAACCTGTGTGCAAAAAAAATGCTACTATTTTCGATTTTTTTTCGAAACCTTCATTGACTGGGCTATCGTAATCATTGCCAATCCTAATCCAGATCAATTGCATTTTCTGTCTGCTTAGAGTTTTTGAGACTAGTTACGAGATTTGGGTTATAATTTTGGCGGCACTTTCTTAGAATTCATCCTTGCTTTGCGCCTGCAATTCTTTAAGATTCAGAAAAAACAATCATAAATCAATCAGATCAACACTGAATGAGAAGAAAAAGAATAAAGAAATGAGATAAAAACAATTGTTGAGTTCGTGCCAATACCATTAAGTACCTACTTTTGCTTTGACCTAGAGTTTGAGGATTTCCTATGGGCTATTTCAGGCCAATACTATTGAGTACCCTTTTTGCTTCAACAAACAGCCTGTAAATTTCCTATATGCGATTTCGAGCCAACACAATTGAGTATCTTGCGGAATATTGTATAATGAATAATCAGATTGGGAGTAATTACTCTTCGAATACTGTAAGTTTATTTTAGGATAAAATTGTTCATATCGGATCAATTTAGATGTGTAGGTTGGGTTGAATTTGACACATTAAACATTTACATTGAATTCATAAAAGGGCGTAGTTACTCAATATCCCTCTCCCTCACAGGTCAAATAAGTAGCAGAAATCTACTCCTGAAAGAGAGATAATGAAACAGTTATTTCACTGATACATTCATATTATTTAAGTGAATGTAAATTGAATTTATGAGATAAGAAGTAACAGAAGTTTTTCATATTCGCATTGGAGTTCTATCAAATCTTCTCAACACAAGATCTGTATCAAATCCTGTTTTGTATGTTGATTGTACCGAAACTGAACTGCACGGAGTCTCAATGAACTGAAAATGTACCAAAGGATTGAACTCAATAAGACTTATCACATTTCAGTAACAGTAAAAAATTGCGAAATAAGTCGCAATCCTTATTAAAACAAAATTAACTAGATTGTTACATAAAAATAAAACTGAGACTGTGATTCGCTGCCGGCAAATGCAGACTAACAAAAGACACTGAATCGAAAAGCAAGCAGCGAGGATTTAGGAAAATAAACGAATGAATATACTTAGAGGCCTTTAAAAAATATATGTAATGAATAGAAAGATAGAGGTGTGCAAAGAGATAAGACGAACAATAAAGCCGGTTTCAACGAACGATAAATGACGTCACCGAATTTAAGAAATGACACAAATTATTTATAGAAAATAAAAATGAACTATTTCTAATTTTCAGTTTTGTATGCAACATTTCGCCTACCTTTCGTCGCAGACGAAATAATTCTTGTTATACACTTCAGATCGAAATACTAATGACCCCAGCCTCTTCCGACAAGTAGACGCTTTGCGATAATTTCCTGAAAACGTGAAGGCATGGATTCTGAATAAGAATTGGGAGTGTTAAGATGAGTTGCTAGTTGGCGTTGAATCCAAGATTTTTTGGTCAACTAGCGATGTAAATAAGTCCTTGAAGTTGGCCCACTTAGTGAAATTTACAGAAAATTTTAGAAATTCTATCTTTGGCAACCACCGGTGAGGCAGAGCAGCATCCTCAATCTATAACGTGACATTATCCATGAACCTGGAGGCGCGCTCTTTAGAGAACTTTTCTAGTTCATCTGCGAATTTTCCTTTTTCGGGCTTCTTCAGTAATCCCATCACAACTGCTTGTGAAATAAGCATTCGTCTCGTTTTTATCACGAACTTTTATCAATTCCAAATGCTGTATCTGAAATCGCGTTCAATTCTTTTCCAATGTGTCGAGTCTTGAGAACAAAGTTCCTTTAGTGATTTGCGTCATTTGTTTTGCATAAGCAAAATCACTTTTGATCCGATGGCACAACTCAACTCGCTCCAGGAAATAATTCTCAATGGACATCGCAAAAATGACAAATGGTCAACAAGACGAATCAAAAGTCCATAAAACTGTAAAAATTCATGAGACTGGATAACAGTTTGCCCAAATGAAGACTTAATGGCAGCGAGTTTCGAGAAGTCTAAAGAATTCATGAATCACTGCGCAAAACCGAACAAAGTCTTGAGAGTCTGAGTGATACTCGTAAATCAATTAAAATGACACTCCCGGAATAAAGTTCACTTTCTCGATTCGGATCGATGAGAATGAAGGTTAAATGTTGTCAACTTACCAGACGACGATTATAAACAAAATCTGGATATTATTGATAACTGGATGCTCACCGATCTATCGAACCCGTGTCAAGGTTACGAAATCCACAGGCGCATGTTTTAGAAGATTCTCGAAGAACTGAGAAAATCTTTCCAGAATTGAGACACTCTATCCAATTTAAACGTCACTAAAGTCTCCGACACTCATTAATGCTCTTACATACATTTAGAGAATACATGAAAGCGGCTCACTAGAAATACTGTCACAAAAAGTCACTCAGTTATTTTGACTCTTATAAGTTCTACCAGAATTTGTGCGAATAGTCCTCGCACAAACTAGCCGAATGGATCAAACGAAAGATCCGGCTTGAAAGACCAATGTTTTGTAGGTTAATTGAACCGCAATTGAACTGTACAGAGTCTAGAAGAACTACGAATGTACCAAAAGATTGAAATGAATAAGACTATCAAATTTCAGTAACAGTAACAATTGCGAACTAAGTCGCATTCTTTATTAAAACAAAAGTGACCAGATTGTTACAATAAAATAAAATTGGAACTGTAACTCGCTGCCGGCAAACGCAGCCTGACAGAAGACACTAAATCGAAAAGCAAGCAGCAAGGAGTCCATTAAGTATGTAAGTGTAACGAATAGAAAGATAGACGTGTGCGAAGAGATAAGACGATCAATAAAGCAGGTTTGGAGGATCGATAAATGACGTCACTGAATTTAAAGAATGACACCAATTAATTTAGAAAGAATAAAAGTGAACTATTTTCAATTTTTAGTTTCGTCCACAACAAATTCTATGTTTTAGAACCTCAGAAATCTTTCTCAAATTCTATCCATCGAGAAATCGTATAGTTTTTCATTGAAACCTAATCAAATCTTATCCGCCCAATCCTAGTCTTGAATCCTATTTTTAAGAATCTCGGCATATTCTGTCCAATTCAATCCGTTGAGAAATCTCTTACTTTTTTATCAACAGATTATCATTGAAACTCTACCAAATCAAATCTACGCCAGACTTGTATCATATTCTATGCCTCAGAATTTTGAAAATTTCTATCAAATTCTATCCGTTGAGAAATCTTATAATTTTTTATGGAGATCCGAAATGAACGAAACAAAATAATACGTTCCTTTTCGTAACGTAAATGTATACCGCAACTTTTGTTATTTTCATGTTCTTTGATGTTATGGTTTCTGACCACGGTGAGAAAATGTGAAGTCGATGTTAGGTTGTTTGAACTACTAGTTCCTTATTTTAGTCAAATTTCCAAAAGCTTTTGCCTTTCAACGAAGGGCTTCTTCATTAGTGGGCCAACACATTCTGACACATCAACAACAACCATTATCATTTATGCTTTTGTTTCGTTTCGTTACTAAAAGGAAGAAACTAAATTAAATAACGAAATTAATGTTTCTAAATAATAACTAGCAATAATTGTATACATTGAGTACCCGAGGTATCATGTGCGGAACTTTTGTCGGCATGTTTACTCTCAGTAATTCTGAACAAATGTGGCTTAACCTTGATGATGTCTCCGTCCCTGGAAACAAGGATGTAATTCTGAATAATTTATCTGTTTATCTTTGTTGTTCTGACTGGGAAATTACTAGACATGGTAGACATCTAGGATTTTGTTCAGCAATCCCGGATTGAGAACTGGAAGTTTGAAGGCCAGAATCTAGAATGAATAATTCAAATTCTTTCCAACGACGTCCTGGACTGAGACCTAAAGTGCTCCAGCCCTATTTTAAGCACTACTAAATACAGCACTCTACTTGGTGGAGAGCTAAGGCACTTGTGACTCTTCCAGCAAAAGTTATAATGAATCTGATATCCTCAAGTTATAGTACTCAGTTCCTGTTTTTATAATCCCATTTTTCTTCGTGCAGTATTGGATTTGATTTCTCTGAAGATGGCGTATTAAAATGGATAAGGATTTGTGGGATATCATATTCGATAGTATTGGATTTCTATTAAAGAAGCTTCACCAAGTCATTAAGACGCTAAATTCGAAAACTACTGTTAAAGCAAAGACTAGAAGGAAGAGAATGGCATCTTTGCAATTCTTTACAATCGTTAAGATTTTAACTGAGGCGCATTCCCATCAGGTATCCACCTAAAACTGGTGTAGAGATTTTGAGCTGAACTGAAATTATGCCAAGCTGAATTGATGGTCCAATCAATATCTACCTAATGAAATTTTGGATAACATATTTGATAAGATTTTATTGGATTTCAATAAAAAAACCGCATTAGAGTGGACAGAAATGTAAAATTTCACATTTCCCTACTAAAAAAACTTCAGGAAAAGTCACATATCGGCAAACTTTATGACGATTTCTGACTATTCTGATGATTTCTGACGATATGCCCATTTACTAACTGATCAGGTAATATAACGGTTCCTGAAAACTAGCTGAGAATTCCCTACCTTACAGAGAAGTAAGCTAAAATATAAGAAATTCTCAACTTTGAAACCGTTAGATAGGAATCTCCCGACCGTCCTCGAAATCAATCGAATAGGAATCCTTGGTTCGACCACAGATTAGTTCGCATTCAGTCGGATAGGAATCTTTGGTTCGACCTCAAATTAGCTCGGAATGAAACTGAGATACAGATTACGGAATAAAATGGATTCAGACGGATACAAATTTTTCTATCCGAAATTTTCGCCGAAAAAGGTACACAATTTGGCGATTGTTGAGAAGATCACTGGTTTAAGTCTCTCTGCCGGCATTTAATGATAGTTTATATTTTATTTATTTATCTAGACATACACTATCGTCGGAAATTATGGGGATGGTCAGCGCAAGCGGTACTAAAAATCACTGCTGAATATGCAATACGATAACTCGGTCAAAAAAAGTTGGACATTCAACAAAAATTGTTAAAAAGCTTATGAAATTCTACTAAAGATGCTTTTAAATTTTTGAAGCGCATATATCACGAAAGAAGTTTGAACAAAAGTTTCAAGGATTTCTCGAATTTTGTACAAAAGTGTTTTTATTATAATTTGTAGCAAGAATCTAAAATTTATACCAGGCAAACTTCGACATCTTATCTTCATATATGGGCCAATAAAACTTAAAAATTTTTATTGGTTCATAAGATGTAACCCAAAATGTCCACGCGTGTTAGCGTCGAGTTTCAGTCGGCGATATTAATTTCCGAGCAATATGAAAGTACCCAACAAGGCAAATGAAAAGCAAAATACGCAGTAAATGTTTATTCACATCCTGAAACATATTTAGTGACAATCATGTTAAGCATGTTTCCCATGTAACAAAATATGAATTATATAGCTATCATAAAAACTATACGTTTGTCATGAAAGTCAAATGACTTACAATATTTGAAATAATAAAATTTGAAGAAAAAGAAAGACAGAAAGGCGAAAAAGAAGACAAAAGTACATTTTTTCATGAAAAGGCACGTCCAACATATATGTAAGTCCAAGTTTAAAACAGAGTTCGCTCTTTAAAATACAATATGTCATGTGTCAGTTCCTCAAGTTTGTTTTAAACACATCCACGAAGTAGAATAGGAAGCTCTCACTCTATGAGACGTTTTGGAAAATTCTGAAACTACGTTTTGTCTATTTCTTTCGGAGGACCATTGAATTTACAACATCAGTTGTAAAAAAGTGTTAAAATAAGAGTTTTCTACACCACTCTTTGGGAAAAAATCTTATTACACGATTTTTCTACAACAGACACTAGTGTCGTATTCAATTGATCTCCGAAAGAAAAAGAAAAAGCGTGGGGTCACCTTTACATCAAAATGGGAGTTTCTCCTACTATTTGGTGCGTTCGTCGAATTACTGTAATCAGTTATTCGTTTAAAATCATCTTTGTAGTCTATAATAATGTGAAAAAGATATAATGCAATATAAATTGAAATTAACATAAATAATCTTGAGTGCTCACCCCATTGCATCCTCTGCCTTTTTGCTCTATTAGGTGTAAGTAAAATTTAAAAAACATAAAAATTTCAGAACGCGAGTGCTTTATATTATGGGCAGTTGAAAGTGAACAGTATAAAACTATTTTGATAAATTAATAAAATATGACTATTCTGTAAGATTCTATACTAATTTTAGTTGGGATAATGTTATGAGCATTATCTTTAAATTATTAAAGTATACCACTTGCAGGTTGTTTGAAAAAAAAAATTATTTCAAGAATGTAAAGTGAAGCCTCAACAGTCTAATCTTTTGAGTCCTGCCTATTTTGAAATCTTCTCAACACAGATACTGTTTTTCTATTCATTTGATCGTTTTCAAGGAAGAATAAAAACCGTGAATATAATTTATTTCTACTGCTGTATGACTAAACAAAATATTTTGATTTTTTAAAAATAAATTTGCTTCTTTTTAATTTCATACCGACTGATTTTCTCTGTGAACAAATGTTCTTCGTTAGGTAGTGTTGGTGTCGTGTAATCTGTCATTTGTGTACAAGCATTTTTTGTATTGTACCATGTGTAACAAAGTTTTCTCGATAATGCTTGGCATCTTGCCCTTAAGGAAATTCGCAAATTCGGTAAACACCTTACCACTATCATTGTCATTGAGTGTCAAGATCACCTGAGGCGGTTTTTGTTTTTTTTCGAAGATGCACTTTAGATTCAAGTTTATTTTATCACCACCAGTTTGTTTAGTGTCTTTCAGAATCGTATCAGAAATAATCACTTCCTTCTCAAGGGCACTGTAGCTAGGATCTAAGGCGAGCGATTTACACTTCCGATTCTTCCATAAGCAACGATCTCCCGTACAATTAAGTACAATCTTCTGATTGTCTGCGGTGTGTACATCAGACTCAGCCTCCATCTTTTGTTGTTTATGTTCCCGATCGACAGTAGTGAGCAGCACTTTGAGTTTAAAGACTGTTTCAAAAGTATCCTTTACTATGTTAAAGACAACACTGTACCAATTTTCCCTGATGAATTGTTCCTTGTCGGGGATGTCAGTGCGTGTATCGAAATCATTAGGTAGACCAACTCGAAGGAGATTCCTCATCGGAACTTGTATGACAACTTTTTTTGCCTTGCTTTTTGACATGTGTGGCATGGTGGTAAACAAATTTAAAAGCAGCTCGGAACAGCTGCTCTTTAGCGCATTGAGACAAACTTCTTCTGAGACGGAACAATGCTTCTGAAAAACGGCAAGAAGGGTGTCGGAAACGTTTGCAGTGAAATTGTGATTCAGTTCGGTTGGGTCCTGTATGCACATGGGCTTCTGTACATTCAGTTGGAAGGCATTTCCGCTGTTTTCAACATACTCTTTGTATCTGTTAAAAATATAATACATTTTAGTACATATTTCAGGGAAAATATTTTCGGAAGTAGATAACTGTCTTCAAAAATTGTAAAAATCTACAGTGAGCATAGAGACACTGACACTAGGTTGAAAGAGCGCAAGTTCTATTCTTAGCAGGTGCCACATGACTAGGTATGTTAACTATTATTCAACTATTATTCGAATTATTTACAAAAATTTAAGTCTTTTCTATGGCGATTATGTGGTAAAAGTGCTGAAATTACGCAGGCCTTATGCGTAATAAAATACAGATTCATGCATTGTTATGCACCGCAACTGACCCGCGGGCATAAATTTGAGACCAGGAAAGGTTAAAAATGTTTGGCTGCTAATAATCTGACTATGTTCTCCACAGAACAGCTTTCAGCACAAAAAATCAGAGCAGTTTACATTTTAAGAATAGGGGAGAGAATAAACAAGGGAGACAATAAATTTTGCAGAAATTTTCTGTATTTTTAAAAACCTACGAACTTTTATTTATCTTAAGAATAAAAAAACGAGTTTACAACTCAATAGTGCAATCGCTAATGACATAGCTATTATTATACAGCACAAGGTTCATATGAGGTATCTCAGATATTAATCAACACTTAAATACTAATTTTATCTTCAATGTCGGAAACTTCCGCAACAATATCTTTGAGTAAGTCAAGAATGCCATTCATATTTCTGTCTCCCATATTATTTCCAAAGCAAAGGCTCATCAAGACTTCAACGTTCGCAGGGAAAAGCCGAATTCGCTTGGGACTAAGAATATCATCATAAGCACTGAAGTAGAGCCCTTTTCAGAATCAACATTAGAGATCGGAACATGTAATACTTGCATAAAGTAAATCATAAAGTCAAGTTATCTTCAACTTCCTCACCATTTCTTGTTTTGATTTTTTTCGAATTCTTAGCATTTCCTTTCACAATATTTACTAATATGAAGTACAGCACAGAAAAGCTTTGGAAAAGCATGATTGACTGCCTTAACAAATTCTGATTTAGGTACTGTTTTGGCATACGCTGCATTATCTTACACATAATTTCTGAAAAATACACAACTGATTTTCTCCAAGTTCCCCACCGGAAAAGAGTTTAGCTTCTTTAGCATGCATACAGGTCGCAATTCTGACCGAATTGAAAGTTTTTTTCTAGAAATGATCAGCATTCAGTTTCTAAGAAAATTGTCGACGTCTATTATCATTCTCTCTATATATAATTATTTATTTAACGCAAAGTATGGCAAAAGGGCAATTTTGCATACTTGATTTTTTTTCTCTGAAAAAAAAATTAATAAATAGATTCTCTATGTATTATATTCAATGTAGATACAGTTAGAGAACATAATTATTTATTTAATGTTGAAGTTGATTTGCATAAGAAATTGGTATAAACAAATAGTCAACTATGTCGTTTTCTGTCAGAATTTTTTTTCAACTGGAACTGAGGCTCCGGATTCAACGACCCTGCATAAAATCTTACGCTTGAAAGTGGAAATGCCTCTTGTCGCTTGGATTTAAGCGACATTCAGGTGCCCTCCCACTCTCAGGCGAGAAATTTTATCCATATCCGAAAATAATTACGACTGTTATCAACAAATCTATAAACAAATATCCATTTCAGGCATTTTTGTGTGGACATTTTTTTTCTCTTTAACATTTTACATTTCATCCTTTATGACAGAAAGCATTATATAACTGTATTGAATTATTTCGCAAAAAAAAACAATAAACAATTATTGGCAATATTTTTATTGTTGTTTAGAGTAAATAATTTCCGAATTCGAGCCTTCTCAGGAAAGGCATTTTTCTCCTCTCAATTCTTAGTATGAGCAGAATGAAGTTTTGATTTCTAAATCAAAATCATCAAAAATAAATAATTCTAATCGTTATTAATAATCTAGTTAATAAGAATATTACACTGGTGACTTGTATGAAATATATAATCTGTGAATTCGCTTTAAATAATCTGCCTTTCCTGAAAAGGCTTGAATTCGGAAATTATTTACACGGAACAACAAGAAAAATATTAAAAATAATATTTTATTGATGTTTTATTGGTTGCGAAATATCATAAAGGATGAAATGTAAAATGTTATACAGAAAAAAAATTTCTACACAAAAGAGCCTAACCTGGGTATTTGTGGGTACTTGTGAGGGAAAGTGTGCGCGGCTTATCCCACAAATGCGCCTTCCAGCTCCGCTTTACGGTAGCGAGATTATTTATTTTTTTGAAGAAAAAAATCGAGTCTGCACCATTTTGTCACACTTTGCATTGAATAAAAAATTATGTATGTATATTGTAACCATTGACTTTTTGAGGTTAGCTATATCTGAAGATATTTTATTATCGTCCAAGTAAATCAAATCAAAATATAAAAAGATAAGAAAGGGAATCGCACGAGAGTGAGAATTAAACTGGATTATTCTTAAAAATAATACATTTTTACAATAAGTACTTGCTCAAGCTCGAGTACAATACATTATCCTAAATCCCTGACTAACAGTTTAGTTATTTATGGCTACTCGCTTTTCAAATTAGTGAGAGGACACGCAGTTATAATCACAAGATCTTAGCTGAGATATTCGGACGCTTAATATTTGATATTTACAGTTTCCCACATCGGGGGCTTACACATCGAAGAATAAAAATCATCCTAGAAAAGTGAAATTTATCAACTAGTCTTAGAAATATTCCCACGCGAGGAAGACGCGAATTAAATAATAAATTCAAAATCGAAAATATGAATCTCTATTAGTAATTCGCATAGGTATGAAGTTCTATGCTCTTAAAGCATGAGAATGCAATCTCAAATCACTTATGAATTGAGATCTATATAAAAATCATTGTTTCCGGCTATGAGCGGAAGTCGGCCCTAGCACGGCGTTGTCAACGCAATTTGGACGTAATGATCAGCTTTCAGCTTTCAATGTGAAAATATGGCTTTGTCTAAAATCAATTTGACATTATACTTGAAAGTCAGGAATCACTACCTGAACAAGAGTGAGGAGTGGACTCCGCTCTTCTCTTCTGTGATTTATGACTTTAAGTGCAGCTTGGTATAGGCTGAGTAAACAGATTGAATTTGCGATATTTTCACATTTACCACAACTTTATAGTTTTATTGTCACCTTTAAAAGGGATTATCTCTTTATTCAAAATCGAGCATAAAATTCAATACAAAGATTGAGAGGCGAGGTGAGCTGTCATTAATCTTTTTCTTTTCAGAGCTCATTCACTTAAAGTAATTTATTTAACGCATTTATAAGCGAGCGGCAATTATGACCTCTTATTTTGGCACCCAGATCCTAGAGTAGACTCTAGTCTGCCTGTGAATAAAGTGAGTGGATAATTGACGCGTTATTCCGTTTTGGTTATTTTCTCGACCAGGGTACGAAGTTAACTTCGCTCTGCTCGTAAATAAACCTGGGTGGAATATCCCTACACTTTTCCAAAATATTTGGCACAAATCTATAAGCTCAAGCTCACTCTACGAAACCTCGAGGCGCGAAAAATAGGGGTAAGACACTTCGAAGCATAATTCCAATTGTCGCTTGTGGAAATTAATAGTTTCATAAATCAGTACTTCCTAGTGGACTTCGCTCTGCTCCTAAAATATTACCTCTTTTAGGAAGAATTTATAATTGCACTTGAAATTCTTCTTCTGCCATTTTAAATATCTCCTCTTGATGCAGGTATGTATGAGACCAGGGCAGGAAGTGAACTTCTCTCTGCTCCCAAGGCTACCTTACGACCTTTGCCCGTTGCTGGGAAGTCCGTAACTGGCGAGATTTTCTCGCGACTGGGACAGTGATCCCAGATTCGAAACGAGACACCCTCGCACACAATTAAAACTCTGTGTCCGTGTGAAAAAAGTAGGAGACGCAGGCTGACTGTGGTTGCGCGCGCAACCGACTTCTCCTCTTCTGAATCTGAAAACTCGAAGATTCACGATTGCCAGTTCGGA
>JAUMHM010000079.1:22043115-22058611 GCA_032362435.1 Melikaiella ostensackeni
CAAGCAACAAGATCATACTGAGAGAAAATCTCGTTCAGCATTATCAAAATAACAAAGATGCATGCATCACCTGATATGACTGTGTGATCAAACATATAATTATGCAGTGCGAGAACGTGCGAAATGCTGCTTCGCACGGTTGTTATCTGCATAATGCTGTCGACGGCATCAACTAATTTTCGACTAGCTTTCAATTTCCGCTAAGTGAGAAATCGGACGAGTGGAGTCTGGTCTGTTGAATTCAGAGTTTTTCCGAAGTTACGTATCAAAGATTGAATGCTGGGGCCGTGGTACCGAACCAACTCAGGATTTGTACTCAGCGACCTCGAAAACATAGAATATGACCACTTTGCATTGAAAAAAATGCATGTTTTACATAAAATTACTAATTTGACACGTTTTTTTTTGAGGTTAGAGACGAAGTGTGACGTTACAAAACCACAACGACTCCGGATTCGTACTCAGCGACCTCGAAAACATAGGACATGACCACATTACATTGAGAAAATGCATGTTTTACATAAAATTACCAATTTGCTACGTTTTTTGAGGTTAGGGACGAAGTGTGATATCATAAAACCACAACGACTTTGAATTCGTACTCAGCGACCTCGAAAACCTCGAAGACTTCGAAAAATTCTGGTTTCTGGGGCTGACAACTTTTTTTTGTAAAATAGGTATTTGTTTATAAGAATTCTTTATATAATTAATATTTGCTGTCAATTGGATGAATATGATAGCAAGAAGTCATTTGCAAGACATTTCGGGTTGATTTCTTGAAAAAATGAGACCATTCATGGAAAAAAGATCGAAATGTGCATTTGTTTATAGAAATTGTTTAAATAGTTAAGTTATAGTTAGTTCGAAAAATATGACAGCAAGAAGTTAGTGGCAAAACATTTTTAGTCGATTCCATAATGAGAATTGAGTCTATTCATGAAAGAATGTTGAATATGGACATTTGTTTATAAGGACTGTTTGAATAAATGAAACATTTTGTCAAATTACAAAATATGACAACAAAGAGTCAGTGAAAAGACATTTTCAGTTTATTCCGCGAGAAAAATTGAGCCCACTCATTTAGACATTGTCCAACTGTGTATTTGTTTACAAAAATTGTTTAAAGAATAACGAAAGAGCAGCTATTTTCCACTAATTGTAATCGTGCATTAATTTCTCTCATATTTTAAGCACATACTATGAATTTCAACAACTAATCATTGAAAATTACGGAAAAATGACACTTATTTATTGGTTTGTTTATAACATTAAAAACAAATTTTTTCCTACTCCAACACGTTATACCTGGAAGCCTTACGGTAATTTTAAAAGAAAATACATCCAAATCCGTTGAAAATGGAACTGTCGAGCGATTTTCGTTCAAAAAAGTGCTTTTTGTCACACTGTGCGCCAACCCGAAAATTTTGTTCACTCGGCCGGAAGAATTCGATTAATTTTTGCATTTTCACTCCACCCTATTCCTTAAAGCATAGTGAGAATATTTCAGTCACAAATGAATAAGTAAAGCAGCTTATTCTGCAAAAGTTTTTGATACTTCATCAGTTTCCATTAATTTGAAGGAAAACTGAATGGTGAAATGTTTAATGGTAAGTCACATTAATTTTGTATCTTGCGTAATAAATTTGATATTTTTCCGATATAAAGGAAAAAATTTTTTCTGTCTAAACAATTTCAATTTTTTTCTGATTTTAAATATAAAAATTTTCAATTTCAAACAATATGAAGAAGAGAAAATAATATTCAATAATATTTTCAAGGAATAATATTATTAACGTCAGGAAAATTAGCATTACTGGAATAACAGAAACAGGATATTTTTTTAAAATAAATATAATGACCTCTTGGAAAACATGTGCCTCCTTTAATCTAATGTTGCAACCATCTTCATTGTGCACTGTCAACTGTCAATTGCCGACTTTTCTGCATTTTATCGTAGACCGAATTTCGTTTCTTACCTCAATTTTTTATACTGAATGCAAAACTTTTTTCCCTAAACTATTTTCGAAAACTGAAAGACTCCTTTTCTGTGTATGAATGTATTCATTACGAATGTATGTACATATTTAAGCTCATTTTATGAGCACTTTGCTTCCTAGTGGGCATCAAATAAACTTTCTTCTTTACAGAGAGGATGCTTTACACTTGAAAAATTTCAAAAAACAAACAAATGTCAGTTACGACAAACCAAAAAATTTGTTTGAATAACTAAAAAACGTTATTGGTAGATCGCGGAAGGTCGTAAAAGGTTCAACAAGAGGTCGAACAATGCGTCTGAAAGACGCGAACAAATACACCAGAAATAGTATTGTTGTATTTTAAATATCGAAAAAGTTTTTCTCATATAAAAAAAGTAAGAATGTTTTTTTTTCAAATTTTTAAACGCGAAAAGAATCACTTCTAATTGGTTGATCTATGCTCAAAACCTCATCCCACTTGGAAATCAATTGGAGCTACAATTTGTCCAAATTTCATGACCATAGCTCTTTTAGTTTTCGAGATATGGTGAACAGAAAAGTTACACGCACATGTTTAAAAAATTTGCAATTTTTTTTCCATGAGGAAGTGAAATTGCCTTTTTTCACCAAGAGCTTAAAATCATTCGAACCTTGATCGCTTTCTGTATTGTACAAAAATTTGTGACTATGTTTAATCCTTAGACTTGTAACATGAAATAAACTAAATGTAAATCAATCAGTCTTATTTTAAAAATGTAGCTACTTCCGACTCTTCGAAAATTTTTCACGTCAATAATGAAAAAATTAACTTAAGAAATGTATCATTTATGAGTTTTCCCATTAAATTGCACCCTCTTACTTCTGATAATTACATTATTATAATCGTATTGTTACATCATAAATAACATAACATTCGTCAATTAGTTTCTCGATTTTGTCCGCAATGTATATAGGACGAAGACAAGCCAGAGAAAAGAGTAAGATACGAACAGTATTTAGTTCACTAAGAGTTACATAGGTTACTTTTGATTCTATAATTGATACGCAGAGAAAGAAAGAGACAAACACAGAGAGCCAAAAAGAGACAGAGAGATGGGCCAGCTAGTCTTTCTTCTTTGAATACGGGTATATTCTGAAAAGAACAAGACTCGTGAATCATTGGCAATGTTAAAGCAATCTAAACGAAAGGCGATAATAGATATTTACAAAGTACTTACCAAAACTTGATAAATTCAAACACTCGTACCAAGACCAGTTTACTAGGCAGCTTTGAGATGCAGGTTTATCAGCATCAATGGACGGACAGACACCCAATGTGGTCGGTGGCTGCTACCTTCCAAATAAGTGCAGATAATCTGCGGGGGTAGGCTGGTAGACCAGTCAATGAGGAATAAAAATGAGGCGAATATCCAGTTGAATCTTATCAAGCGGAATTTTTTTAGTGGCTTTCTAGATGGCAAGTTGAACCATAAAAAAATACCGGCAACTGTAACCCTGCAGTTTTTTGTATAATTGCACAAAATAGCGGCAAAAATCAGTAGTTTTTCTCATTTTTCATGATAAAAAGTTGCTTCTGGTAAAAAAAAGTTAAATAAAAAAACGTTTGGTAACGTATTCTGCACAAAAAAGGTTGTGTTAAATTATTTGTATAGTTAATGATTTATCCGAGGAAAGGAACGATTTAAACAAAATATATTCTTTCTTAATTTATTAATACTTCTGTTGTTACCATTTAACCTAAATTGTCCGTATAAGCATTTTTCCTGGTTACCTAACACCTTATATGGGGGGCATAATTCCTGAAGTGTACCCGCTTAAAAACTTGTCTCCGATCTTCTTGAAAGTCCGCTAAATTGCAGTCGTAGTGGACGACACCAAAAATCACCATGAATTCTGAAATGTTGATATTTAATTTAATTTATATCTAAAATAATAGTTTTATGAATGAATGATAAAAAGTATGAAAAAAAACGTACCCCATGAACACTTCGGCGCGTCTAGAATGTCTAAAAACGCTGCGACGTGGCAGCTGCGCCCAAGGAATGTCATATATCTCCACCAATTTCTTGCGCCCCATTTTCGCTAATAGATCATTTTCTTGAGATAGAAACAAGATTTCTTTTGCAAAAAATTTTTTTAAAAAACAGCGGCCACACTTGGAGAAAAACCAAAAAATAAGTTTGAAATTAAAAAATGAAGGTGAAATCATTTTTTTATGAAAAAATCATTTTTTTCGTACAGCTGCAAGAAAAATGTTTCCGAAACCCCCATGGAAAATTTAAATTGGATAACTTTTGTAGAAGTCAAGGTTAATTGAGTATCCGCGTGCGTGGTAAAATAACAAAAAATCGAGACCCTGTATTAGACAACTAGTCGTACTAGACGTATCCCCTTTGGGGCATTAAAAGAGGTTTACTAGGACTATAATTCAGTGGATTTTCAAGAATATCGGAGACAAGTTTTAAGACGGGTACACTTAAGGAATTTTGCCCCATAAATGAAATTGCAATAATTTTAATATCATGTAACGCCCGACAGTTCTCGAGATTTTTCACAAATCCCCTCCCGCGTTTAACCAGTCCTTGTCCGCGCTCCTGGCCGTGAGCCCACCAATTTTGGAGAGTCGAGGCATCACGTCACGTTATCCCTGGGTGGGGATAGGTGGGAATTCTACTCCCTAGGCGTCGTGCGAAGCAAATAGCAAGGTTGGTTGGCACAGCCGTTCCTAAACAGGCATACAAAACCTGGTGCGAATAAAAGTGAATTTATACATGCGTGTGTCTCTACCCAGCATCGCTCAGAGTTAATTTTTGGGGTTTCTCCCTGGGGATCCTGCGGTGACTGGTCGAGGAAGAAGTACAAGTGGTAATTACCACGTTACAATGTGTGTGTGTGTGTGTGTGTGTGTGCGCACGCGCGCGTGTGTGTGTGTGTAATGCAACCTCGATCAAATACACGCTTTTCAATGCAACTGAAAATGGGTGGGAAGTTTGCAATGACAAATTGAGACCACGGTGGTTTGAAGGGAATCCCACACCCTTAGTAGTAGAAGAAGTGTTGCTTGTCACGTCGGAAACAATAAATGAAAATGATGACGAAATCTACAACGAAGACGACGAGGAAAGTTGTACTTCGGATAACGAGTATGAATGAAGCAGACTTTGTTGATAGAATATTTGAATTAAATGCATTTCCTTTCCAAATTCCTTAAAAAATCTCATAAAATAAGAAATCATAATCTTCCTTGCGATATTGGATGATTTTATAAAGGATACAATCGAATTCGATTGTAAAAAACGCGAAAAGATTTTTAAAAACCCAAATGATGAAAACTTACTGGCTAATGAAAAATATGTCATGTTATTTTATGAAAATTATTGCAAACTGTCGCTAAAGTGCAATAAGGCATTTTTAAATGGAGCATGAAGGACCGTAATACGGGGTCCGACGGCGCGCGATAAAATCCGGTGAACATGATACCGGGTTCAAGAATTTTCAAGGCGCACATATTTATTCGTGCTGTGGGAACTCAAACCTACATAAAAAAAATCATATCCGTCATGACGCAAGTTCAATGACGAAACGAACCCCCTTTGCGCCCGGTCAACAGGGGTTGGAAACCGATTAAGGATAGGCACACATATATGTCCAATGAGTCTTCGATGTCGCCAATCATGTGATTTAGTTTTTTCTTTATTCCGCGATCATGCTAATTTTGAGAGAGAATTAATTTTTCAATACTTAATTAAGGTACTTGGGTTCAGGATTTGCTGAGTCAGCATGGCGATTCGTTATTACCCTACATGCAAACTATCATTCCTAATTTTTTTATCAATATCTGCGACGACGCAAGGTCCAGTGTCGCTGGCTCTTAGACTAAAATAAAATCATCGTATTTTGACTAACTCATTTCAAAGAATACTATTTTCATCAATTTCAATGTGTGCACTAAATTTTTCGTAAATTAAATGTCTCTATGAAAACTACGAGCGATATTTTCACTTGTACATTGTGCATGGCTTCATAATGAGGGATCAATCACTTGCATTTTTGGTGTACATGAAGATTGCAAGAGATTGCAAGATTGCCAAAGATTGCACAGAATTGCAAGAGACTGTATGAGATTGTATGGAATTGTACGAGATTGTATGAGATTGTACGAGATTGCAAGAGATTGTAGGGGAAAATTGTCACTTCATTCTTTAAGAGGAGGCAGAAGTATAAAATATTGTGATACGAGTGCGGAAAATAGTCAGTTCCACTCGAGTGTGAAGTTGGCTGTAAAGTGACGAGTGAGTAAACACTCAGGACCGCATATATAGTCTCTAAGCCCAGCACACGTACAAAAGTATATGTCCAGAAAGTCGCGAGGTAAGCGAATTCTGATACGGCACTGACTGTCCGAGCGAAGATCTTCAGTATAGGGCGTCAAGGGACGCTCAGGGGGGGGGCAGAAGCAGTCAAGCGTGAACAACCGTGAAGCCGGTACAAGGACGGGCGACACAGTCACGCGAGATGAGTGTACTTATAAGGGCCTAATTTCTGCACCTAATGCACACGATATTTTTTGTAACAAATGCAAGGAATTTTCGATTCGAGAAAAAATAAAAACAAACTTTCCGGAAAGTTTGGGAATTTTCGGTAAATTTATAAATTACCGAAAATTTCCAGAAATTTAAGGTATCCAAATATTTCCAAATGTTGAAGTAATTTATGGTAAATTATGGTAATTTATTAGTAATTCATGGTAACTTATCGCTCGGGTTGGTCTAGTCACTATTCATTACTCACAATTAGTCTTTCAAGTGTCAACTCATAATAATGCCAGAAATGAGGTTATGATTCCGGCACTCTTGGAAAGTAATTTTGAATCGAAATGCGCAAGCTCAGTAGCAAGGAAAAGCCTTTTTATAACTACTTTTCAGCACGGTTTCAGAATTTGGTTACTTTCCGCACACTATACATACCTCGACAAGCGAACATTCCGTACATGCGTTACAAAAATACATTTTTTAAAGCAGTAATAACTAGTGGGAATTAAAATCCCCCCTCCTTTTACAATTACACAATGAAACTATTTTAGATAAATTTGTGCGAGAAATTCAGAAATCAAGGAACGTTTTATTCTTTTTTTGAAAAATTTATCTCAATTGCGATTTATTAGATAACGAGTTGGAAGAAAATTGTAATCCTATTAGGAGAAGATTATATATGACTAAAAGATTGAATAAAAAGAATTTGATAAGTAGTGCTAGAGATTCCATGAAATTGCAAGAAAGAATAGAGATTTCACAGGATTGCATGAGTTTGCTCGAGATCGCACAAGTTTACACAAGATTAAATGGGGAGTGCACATCGGATTGCATGAGTAATTGAACTCTTGCTTTATACAATCACATATTATTTAATAACAATAGAACTGAAGACAAATATTTATACACAGAATAATTACTGAAGGTCGGAACATAATGTGCTCGAAACAGTAAGTTTAAAATTGTACATTTCCAGTGATAATTTTGTAAAATTGTAGGTTTTTACACGAGCGACAGAAAATCTTGGGCAGGTATTTTGGTATCTTAAACCTAGTTCAGTTTAGTTATATCAAAAATTTCAAAAATACTGATAAATTCCTCAATTTTTTTTTTTAATATACTCACAATAAGTACATTTCGTTTATTAGAATTCTAGTTGTATAAAATTGGAATCCATGAAAATTAGAGCCGAAGGACATATTGTATGGGCGACCTATTAATTTTTAATATCCTTATATTGTCTTTCTGATAATTATTTTTTAATTATCATTTGTGTCTAGTGTTAAGTTCATTATTCATAAAAATATTCTAAAAGCTAAAGGTAATTTATTTTTCGAAATCTATATAAAACGTCAGGGACATAAAAGTAAAAGGTTTCACAGTAACGCCCATCTAATAACTACTTTATATTATTATCATTTTCATTGTAATTATATTATACCTATTCGTACTTCATTCTGTATTTAATATACTCACCCAGAGCTTCAATAAACTCTAAACTAAATTAAACTAAAATCGTTGATGAAATACCATAAGAAACATGTATTTCCAAGTTATTTAGAGATAGTTTCTGTCAAAAAAACGAAATCATTCGGCTACAAAGTGACGAAACCGTAATTTTTGTATAAAATATATTAAAATAAATAACAAATATTGTCGCCAGGCAAAGTTACCTAATAAATAAGGTCATTTGTGAGTCATTGGCAGTTGACTTCCTAAGAGAAATGACATTCATTCGTTGATAAGTTGTCAAATGAATTTATTTATCAAATCTGTTTATAACAGTAATAATTATTTTGGCCTTTTAACAAATTTTAACTATATATTATTTTTACGTGTATTCCTAACAAAAAATTGAAAAATAAAGTATCCGATTATTTATAATTTTGAACAAGAACTTTTACTTCTTAATTTATTTATAAAAAATATAAATATTCCTAAAA
Source organism: Melikaiella ostensackeni (assembly GCA_032362435.1). NCBI lineage: Eukaryota > Metazoa > Arthropoda > Insecta > Hymenoptera > Cynipidae > Melikaiella > Melikaiella ostensackeni. The sequence continues at coordinate 22,051,567 of JAUMHM010000079.1, forward strand.
AATATCTTAACTGCCGGATATCATTCATTAGGAGTGTCTTTACTGATTTTATTTTATTTTGAATAAATATTAATAGTTTAAACAAAATGAGTGGGTTGAATTAAAAAAAAAATTTCAAATTTGTTAATTAAGAAAATTTTTTTTGTTCAAAAATCGGCTCACACAAATCTCGTTGAAATTTCGTTATATATATTTTTTTAACTATGTGCAAATCGAGTTTGAATTGTAGAGTGTAGGTACACTAATTTGTCGAGAGGCACTCTTTTCATCCCACTGAGCAGCACACTCCCCAAAAAGACGGACCTTAGAGACAAAAAGGTGTATAAGCTAAGCATATTTAAAAAAAAAAAAGAATTAAAGATATTGTTTGTAGCCTATTAAGTTTTGAGCTTCGAGTTTTATTTAGTTTTGTGCTCTTTCAAATCGTGTGAAAAGAGCAGGTGGAAAAAAGCAACGACACTGGGGAAAAAAATTCACAAATATCGATTTCGAGAGTGACATTGATAAAATCATGGTTTCCGAAAACTGTTTCACTGTTTTTTTCAAGCAAAACATTTTTCTGTATACACTTGAGAGGGAAAAAAACGTACACTGGACTACACTATTACACTACACGCCTCGCGGCACTTACGCCGTTATGCACTTCAATTTTATTTTTCACCCACTTCCGAATGCAACTGGACCATAATCTTTTACAGGGACATAAGGTAAGTCACAAAAATTAATTTAAGCCAATAAATGTAATTCCCAAATTTGACATTTACGCCCTTGTGCAATTATTCAGCACAAGACACACTTTAGACTTGTAAATAACTTTATTTCAATTTAACAATATCCTCTGTCAAATGGGGGACTTCATGAACTTTTAGCAACCATCCATTTTTTCCATCCCGAACCGACTAGACTATTTAAGATTTTCAACACAGAATAAAAATATTTCCATTAAATTCTATACTAAAATTCAGAATTTAGAAATGTGTGAATTGAAATACCTGTTCATGCTTTCCGGGAGGTTGTTTACGTCCTTGAACATATCTTTTGAGTAGACATTACCATCTACAGGGCAGATAACATTTTGCTTGAAGTTGAAATTAGCATAAAAGTTGAAAAACCCATGAAGTAACTCAGGAATCGTGCTTTTTTTGTCAGATGAAGGATGCTGAAGAGTTTTGTCAAAGTTCACTTGCCAGCCCTCAATGATTTTGGGTTTACAAGGCCTCTTCAAAACAATCACGGGAGGTACCAAGTTGACATTACTTTGTTGAAGATAGAAAATAAATAACATTACAAGAGCGTAGTTTGTTATCCTTCCTCCTCGCGTTTCAGTCGAAATATCGCAGTGCTTCGCCCAATATTTGATCACCAACATCAATGGCTTGAGACGAGCATCGAACGATAGGTAGTGTTTGATGAGAAGACTGTTATGTACACCCAAACTATTTCTGAAGGACAAGTCACAAGAAATGTTCGTGGGTACGTTGCAAAATTTAATAATTGGCGTCTTAGCTTTGGGAATCGGTACAACTTTATTAAACATGTTTGGCTTTCTAAACAGGAGTCTCTTAGCCTCTCCAAACACTTTTTTAAACGTCCATACATAGGGACGTTTATCATCATCGTTGCTCAACGGCTCTCCTACAATAATGATAAATGTATCGTACACGGTTTAACTCATATAGTAGATGCTCAAAGATAATTATGGTATGAATATTTTCTGGGTGGCAACTAAAACGCAAGAAAAAATCCTGTCATTCCAGTTTTGCAAAAATTTTTTTCTGGTGATTGAAATGAAAAATCAAGCTATTAGAAGAGTCAAAATGGAACTCTGCAGAATTAGAAAAATTAAAAATAAAAAAAAAAAATATTTAAAATTCAATTTTAAATTCAAACGCTTAATAAGGTAATGAAAGCTTTCTAATTTGAGTAGATTTAATTCTTAGGGCTTCAAAATTAGGCATTAAGTCAGAATGAAACTTTTAGAATAAAGAATATCAAATTTTAAATCTTAAAAATTGAACAGTTTTAAACGAAAGGCCGTCTCATTTTAACTATTCCGGAAACAAGTATTAAAAATTGTACATTTAAATTCGAGACGTTTGAGGTTGAATAATTAAAACTGAAGAGACTTGAACATTCACATTTTACAATTCAAGCATTAAAAACTGAATAATTTTAAATTTGAGGCCTTGAAAATGAAACTGTTTTAAGATGAGACACTCACAGCAGCACAATTTTAAACTTGAAAGAAAGCGCAAGCATAATTAAAATTATAATTTCATGCACCTAATATGCAGTGACATTTAAAGTGATTGGGCACTTCCGGTGAAAAACTAAATCCAACTTGCCATTTTCACTCTTGAAAATTGAAGAATTTTCAATTGCAAATCTTCAAATATTAACTATTTTTAAAAAATGTTCAAAATTATATCATTTTCAATTAAAAACATTCAAAATTAAATTAATTTAAACTTCACTCAAAACTGAAGAGTTTTTAAATCAGAATTGTGAAATTAAAACGGTTTTTATACTCGTATCCTTTGAAGTTGAATTATTTTAATTTAAATCGTTCACAATTAATAGTTGTAAAATTGTTGTTTATGCTTTCAAAATTCAATAATTTCAGTGACAAATTAAAAATACATATAAAATGAAACAATTGAAATAGTAGCAGCGATGCACATAAATTAGGGTCGGAAAAATTCTGTCCGTACAAAAGTCACGAACTAGAAGCTAGGTCTCGGATACGAGCAAAATTCAAAGGATATTGATGGATTTTCATAAATAATCTGTAAACTTTGTGGAATAATTGACGATCTCAATGTAAAAAATCAAAAACGATTCATCACTCTTTTGTCCGTCAATAATTACAAAAATATTACGAATGATTGAGAAAAAATGCTCAGAGAAGTCACAAGCTGACCTGATGAATCTGGGAACTGGATACAAGTCGCTAGAAGTTTTATAAAACCGATATAGTTTAGCCTCGATGGCTGCGCGTGTTTCCGTACTCTTGATTTATGTTAAGAAGCTAGTGAGTCAGCAGTCTTCGAGGATTCGAATTCTCAAAGTTGCGAATTTATGAATTTTGTAAATTAAATTAAGAAAATAAAATTTTTATCTTTATATTCAAGTCTGAAATTTTCAGAAACTATTCGTAGAAAATTCGAACTGTTCGTAAAAAGTTCGAATTCTGTCCATACATTTCTCATAAAAATAAGATACAAGTCTTTCTGCTAAAACTACTGTGGGTTTAATGGTACAATCAGACTTCCGATCTCTTATTTGCGCTCGGGCCAATAGTGCAGTGCCTTTGCGTGTGACCGCTCCCGTTGCACTTTAAACATTTTAATTCTCTACGCGGCTCCAAGCAGTCTTTCGATATGAGACCGAATTTGAAGCAATTATAACAATTCAATTCACCCGAATTACTTTTCAACGGCAGACGATGGACAAGATTACGTTCTTCCAAACCAAACTTAATTTCCTCCACAGGTTTGCGTCCTTCAGACTCGGACTTGTTGCCTTCTGCTGGTTTCTGCGTTGACGAATTGGCACTCGGGTTCTTTTTATGAATAGGAATGGTCGGTTCCTTTTGACTTCGTATCCGTTCGGTTCTCTGGTTAGTCAGATGTTCTAAGTCGGTAACGTCGTGTAGCAGGTCATCGATATTCTTATGGTTCTTCGAAGCTAAAGATGCACACAAGAATCGAGATCATGACCCTACCAATACTTGTTTTTCGTGTCTTTGAAATTCAATCTAACATCATGGCATAACTTCACTTTTTCGTAAAAATACGTCATAGTAGATTCATCTTTACGTAGCGAACGTCCTGTCATTTTCTTACACATTGCGGTAGAACTTTCTGTCCTCAAAAATATTTTTCCAAAAACGGTTTGGAATTAATTCCAGGATACAACTTGGTTAGAATGAACTTTGAACCAGTAATACGCTCCTCGTTTAAGGTGCGACCTCGCAGTCTCCAGAGTGAAGCTTTCGGGACAGTTGTTAAGTTTCTTGATGCTCTTGATATTCTGAAGCTACTCCCGACCCGAAATACTTCCTTCTTCACTGCTTCAACTTTATCTGCAGATTCCTCCTCATCTGAAGTTGAAGATCCGTCCTGGGAATCCACATCATCGTTCGAATGAATTTGAATTTCGTCTTCTTCATTGTGGGTCACTTTGTTGTTGAGAAACCCATGAAAGCTCCCCTCACTCTCACTACCACTGTGATCCGCTATATTTTTTTACGCAATGTTCACATCGTGAAATTTTATCCTCACTAGTTGTCGCACTTCATCAATCAAACCATACACGCAAAGAGGCCGATTACAAGTTTCAAGAATCTGAATCCACTTTGAGACTTAAAAAATAAGCTGAGATCATCCCACTTCTGATATATTAAAGTGAATACAAGATTAAGTCAAGTTCATGGGATTGGATAAACTCAACACTCGCAACAAACAACACCGTTCATTTCATAACAATAAGAAAGTACGGTTCATCTAAAATAGATAAACATAACAAATTAATTAAAATGAGAAAAACACTCAGTAAGGCACTTTAGAATTCGTAATCGACCAGAATGCAAGTATAACGCACTAATCGTTCCCCTTCGCTCTAGACGTTTGTTCTCTTAAGTTCAATTTTCTGATGCTTCAGGTGATGCTTATCAAAAGGCTTTTTTCATACATTTTGTGCGGGGTCCTTTATGTAAAAAAGATATTAGGTAAGACAAACAGGGGTATCGCCGACACCCTCCTAGTGAATGACACCAAGATATTGTTCAAGATCTTAATGTAATTGTATTTGTTTTTATAGTTTTATCTTGATTCATGTATTAATATTTTAATTTGCTGAATTCTTCTACAGTCAGCTGCGACGTCAGAATATTGATTTTTTCAGCCGGTCTCTGGTAATTGTTTTCTTATCTACACTACACGTCTTAGTCTAATCATTCATACACACACTCACAGGTTTGCACACTTTCACTGTCGTTTTCCAATTTTCGAATACCGTTCCGTTCAGTTTGCCTGTTGCTGGAAGCGGGATTAGTCATTTCAAATCGACGGCAGTAGCTATGCAGCGAATCTTAACTCTGGCGGAATTACGAACGTTAAGCCACTTCGAGCGTGGCTAGCGCTCGGAATTGTATCTGTTCGTGAGATCCGCCTAGGTCGTTTTCAGTGAGTTTAACTAATGTCAAGCGGGAGGTTTGACGCCGAAGATTTCGAGGAGTCTTCTGATCCGAAGATTGATTCAAGGTCATTTTTTCTTCCAGATCATAGGGTGTGGCGAGACTTAAGTCTTACAACCCAGCTTCGAGTAGTCTTCAACGGCTCTTGAAACTCAAGTCGAGGAGTATCACTGATTGATTGCTTGCATGCGGGTCTTGAACTGCAACTGAACATTTCGGATGTCTTGCTTCAATGGCGTAGACATCCAATTGTATTTTCAGCAGATGTCGAGAAAATGTATCGCCAAGTTCTTGTCCATGAGAATGATCATGAATTCCATCGAATTCTATGGCGCACTACTCCTGCCGAGACTGTTAAGATTTATCGATTTACAACTGTTACTCATGGTTTGGACAAGTGCTCCATATTTGGCTGTTCGCACCGTTCAGCAGCTCGGACTTGATAAGGAGCATCGGTTTCCTCTAGCTGCTAAAGTCGTCAAACATAGCGTTTACGTCGATGATGTGTTGTCAGGGGCTGGAAAATTGGAGGACGCCACAAAACATGTAAGACATCCCTTGCTTTTATCATCAGATTCCATTTTGACTAAGCTTTTGATCGAGGATTGTCATCGTCGTTGTCTTCACGGGGACACTTGGCTTACCCTTGGAATACTGAGGCAATCTTACTGGATTCTTCAAGGACGAAGTCTTATTCGTCCTGTGATTCATCGTTGTATTCCATATGCTAAGAACCGAGCAGCCACTCCACATCAACTCATGGCTGACTTACCTTCAATTCATTCAACTCCATCCGGTCGACCGTTTTTGAATACTCCAGTCGACTACGCTGGACTGATCAAGCTTCGGACGCACAAAGGACATTCCTTCAAATTTTTTAAGGGCTACACATATGCATCTTCGTTTACTGCGACACGACGAGGCGTACGTAAAACCTTAGTCAGCGATAATACGAAGAACTTTGTCGCAGCTGAATGTCAGCTTCATAAATGTTCGCTGAGGCATCTGAAGAGTCTCAAGCCATCGCTTCATATTTAGCTTCAGATGGCACCAAGTGAAAGTTCAATACACCCGCGGAATCTCATTTTGTCGGACTCCGTGCGACTGTAACAAAATCTATTCAATTCCATCTTTGATGAACAATTGGGAAAACACTCCTCATCTTCGAAGAAATGACGACATTTTTTACCCCATTCGAAGCATGTCTCAATTTTCGACCTCTTATGTCAGAATCAGATGATCCACAGGACCTCTCAGCACTGACTGAAATTTGACCAGAATCAGTTGTCACGCTGGCAACTAATTCAGCAAATGCGCCAGCATTTCTGTAAACGCTGTTCTTCAGAATATCTTAAGGAACTTCAGCTTCGTTCTCGATAGACAAACTTACAGCCTTCCATTCAGCTGGGAGATCTCGTTTTTATTCCAGATGAAAACCTACTTTGGGGTCGTCCATACAATACTTCACACGTTTTTGGCCCATTTTAGACCCCCTCCTCCCCATGTCACATGTTGTCATAAAATCTTGACACCCCCCCCCCCCTTAGACGTCACGCCACACTGATTTTTTTCAAAATTTCAGGGGTTTTCGCATTTTGTCAATCTTTTTTTAACAAATAATAGTCTACGTAATATTTATTATAACTTTTCTCATATCACATGTTTTTAACATCACAAAAAAGTTTCAATCCTCAAAATTTATTTTGAGTATTGTAAATATCTATGGTAAATGGTGAAAAGTTGAAGCGATTCCAACCGACAAAATTCGAATCATCAAATTAAACTTTTTTTTTAAAAACTAGCATTATAATTGTAAAAAAAAATTTTGGTGTGACGTAACGCACGAAC
>JAUMHM010000079.1:22065842-22084266 GCA_032362435.1 Melikaiella ostensackeni
AGTAATGAAATTTCATTACTGTACTAGTGGGAAAACATGTTGATTACTTATGCTAATCGTCAACAATCAGGTAATGTGTTATTTTTCCCACTCGAAACAGGGTCGGAAAATGAGGTAACACTCGCGGGTGTTGAATAAAAATATATATTTATCTCTTTCATAAAGTTTGAAACAACTGATAACTTGAAAACTAGAAAAAGTCATTATTCACATAATTCCTTAAATCTTTAAAAATAATCTTGAATGCAGAAAATCGGATAAGTGCTATTATTTTTCGCACAAGAGTGAATAAAGTATTCATTATATATATATAATATTGTACTTATAAAATATCATTTAATAATTTATTGAATGATTAAACCGTACAGAACCATTTTTTTTTTGCTTCTGAGAAAATTTCTTTGATGGTCGTCAGGTGATCGACACATTACAATTTGAAGTGTTCCCGCGTCTAAGAGCCGCAAATTCACGAATGGTTCCTCTGCTTAGTTTGATTATCAGGATATGATTGGTGCGTGGAAATGTATAATATTATTTAGCCAATTATCATGATATGCGAGCGCTCGACATGAATTAGCGACAGGTTTGCGAATTTGTAGGGATGTTTAGTTTAGAGAGGGAGCATTTGTTCGAAAGATGCAAAGGGATCTCACACGACGCTCTGCAGGCGATCGTAAATGTTATATAAATTTGTAATAAGTCCGTGATATTTAGCGACGATGTCTTTGCTTACAGAGCACGCGAAAGCCTCAATTGTTTCTGAATCCACTACCTTTTTTTCTTTGGGCCATCAACAGAAAAAATGTCTCAGAAGGACGAACTTCGCAATTTGGTCAAGGGCCATCGTGAGGAAAACCGATCTTCCATTCTTATTAGTAGGATCGTCAGAAAGATCTTATTTCTCATCGAACCGTCAAGAAAATCCTCTTCCTTAACACTATGCGAATGTAAGAAGAAGGTCGTTCCTTATCACAATCGATACGCCATCAGAAAGGTATTTTTTTGTATCAAATTTGACCATTCCTTTGGTCATGTTATTTGACTCTTGCACTCGAATTTATTGAAATGTGTCATTGATTGAATCTGAGTCGAATTACTCAGGTATTTTTTCATTCCTATATTCGAAAATTTATGTTTTATATTTCTTGTGTAAAAGGTTTGTAGAATGTGCGTGTGTGTGAAAATCCTAGCGAATTCTGGCGTGTTTTGAATCGTTTGATTATTTCTACCGAATTCATTGAGCATTCTTACGAAATATACTAATGATATAGACATTTGAATATTAAAATAAATATTTTAATTTGAACTTGATACGTTACATGTTGGATTTCTAAATTTATTTTATTCATGAATCAAGGGCATATACTTTCATTAAATGGATACATTGAGTCATTCTGATTGCATTTTTCTACACAAGTAAATGAACTTCTTGAACTTATCATGACAATAATATATTGACGAATAGAAAAAATCGTCATAGTCCCATATGGCGTGGATGAACTTAAAGCGAACCAAAACTTTTTAATGCGCAGTATAATTACAATTTGAATTAAATTGGAAATGTTAACAGGAAGACATTTTTGCTTTGAAAGTTAATAAAAATAGAAAATACGATTGTTTAAATTCTGATTCAAACACACTGGAAAAAAATGTAAGCCAACGACATAAATATTTTTTAAATTTTATTGGATACAATTTTGCTGCAGTTTACATATGTTTACCACAGGAATGAGAAATACATATTTTTTCTTAGTTTATATGTATTTTCTGAATTTTTTCTTAACTTTTCACTTTCCGCCTGGTCCTTGAGGTCGTCGTTGCGTGGTGGGACGTGGTTGTGCGGGGGGACGTAGTTGATCGGGTGGTGGTGATGGTGGTGCGGGAGGACGTGGCAGATCATAATACTCTCGTCCGGTGAACGGATGGACGATGACTGGTCGAGGTGACGGAGGCTGTCCGTATGGAAAAATTTGTTCCGAGATTTCTTGTTGAGTCTTATGCGGCTCACGCCCATCACTACCACTCATAGCATTTACACCTAATTATGCAAGAAAAAAACAAAAATAAATGAGGTTAATTTCAATTTTTATAAATATTTCAGTGCCTATACCTTACGAAAAAGTATTATTATAGGAAAGTCATTATAGGCCTTTAATGAATTTCCTATAATTTTTTTGCGATTATACTCTCTAAATTTGAATCAGTGAGAAATGGGTCACTGATTGAATTCAGTAAGGATTTTCACTGAAAATCAGTAAAATCTGACTGTTTCAAATTTAGAGAGTAGGAATAATTATAAGAAAATAATTGTATAGAAATGAATAATATTAAAATTCTGAAATAATTATTAGAAAAGTATACGATCTCATAGCTTTTCGGTTTCATTGTTCCAAATTTGTACACAATTTTTTTAATTTATATGGATTCAGTTTTTATAAATTTCCTAGACTTCTTTTTATTTTATATAATATTTCCATCATTTTTAGTATAATTTTTAGAAAGGCTCATGCAATATTCAACTTTAATATTACATGAGTCTATCTAAAAATTATACCAAAAATAATGGAAATATTTTAAAAAGTAAAAAGTCTAGAAAGTTTTTCTAAGTTGAATCCAAAAGAATTCATAAATATATGTGATATTTTGAGATCCAGGTCAAAAGATTCTTTTGTGATGTATGTCCTTACCCAAAAAGACCGCAGATGTGAAAAGCAGAGCAGCAAAAAGGAAGAACTTCATTTTTTCAAATTAGAAAAAACAACAGATTCTTGTAGAACTTCGATGTAACTGATGAAATTTAGAAGAATCTCATCCGATATTTATACCAATCGTTATCTCATTATCCACGGTAAAATATTGTCAATATTAAGAAACGGATGGAAGGAAAATGATGATTGAGATAAATCTCCTTCAAAGTCTTAAAACTTTCCATTGTCCGCGATTAGATAATAAAATTTCAGAATATGTCTTTAAAAAATCCTGTTTCATATTATAGGCCGTGTGTATTTTTACAAAATAGTCCTTGAGATTAACTAGTAATATAATTATAGGGCTGATAGTATTACGAAAATTAGCGTACATTTTATCACTGCCTCATTGAAGGCTATCTTAAAAATGTTTTTAAATTTAAAGCACTCAAAATAAAAAATATTTAAAATTAAATTTTCATTTGAAACAATTAGTTTTCAACAGAAAGGAACGAATTTTTAAAAAATGAATAAATGTTCAATTAAAGTGATGAATTTTCAACCAAAATGATGAATCTTCAACCAAAAAAATGAACTTTTAACAAACGAGTTCAGCTTTCAACCAAAAAGTTAAATTTTTAACTAAAAAAGATTTTAATTTTTATTCAAAAACAGTTGAATTCAATCAAGAACGATTCTTCACTCAAGAAAGAAAAAACATTTCAACCAACTCGTTGAATTTTCAGCCAAGAAGATTAATTTCCTACCAAAAAAAGAGGAACTTTCAACAAAATACACGAATTTTCAACCTAATAGCTGACTTTTCATCTAAACAAGGTCAAATTTCAATTAAATACTTAAATTTTCCACAAAAAAAGAGAATAAATTTTCAGACCAAGAAATTAATTTTCAACCAAAAAACAAGAATGTTTAACAAAATAGTTAAGTGTTCGATGAAAGAGATAAATTTATGAATCTTCAATACTAGTTTTTAATAAAAAATTTAATTGTTGAACATTGAAGTTAATTGAAAATTAAATTCTCAACAGTTAAGAATAGAAGGAAATTAAAAAGTTAAAGTTCAACTGTTGAAAATTCAATTCTAAATTTTCTTCTTTCATAGTTGAATTTTTAACAATTGAGAATTCAAGAAATAAGCGAATTTTATACTAAAAGGAAGTGTTAAAAATATTATATTTACATTATTTTCCATAAAAATTCAATAAGTAAACATTTCAATCTATGAAAAAGAATTTGAAAGAGAGTCAATATTTTCGAAAACCGTTTTGAAAATTTATAATAATTTTACATCATTTTTATTTTTAGATAAAAAGTCTTGGTTTTTTTCACTTGATGAACATTGAAGAGATTACTGGTACCGTGAATAAAGTCACGTAAATGATTCTAATTTTTCCTCTTTGGAACAATGACGTGTAAACATGATAATGTAAATATGTGACGTACAGTTTATTGACAATGTTAACATTACATGAATTCTTATGTTTGCGCATCCACGATAAAGCTCAAAATAACGAATAATAGCGAATGTTTTATTATTTCGGTACGAAATTATTTTTTCTTTTATAAATGAAAAGAGTTCTAAAATATGGTATTTACAACTATAATTATCTTCCGAAAACTATGCATGCACCAATGAAAAAATCCGTATGCGTTGTAAATTGTCATTAAATTTAAATAAATGATATAAAATCACGATTTTTGACTAGTAGATGTTACTCTTGTGGATAATTTATATTTTGAAAATCAGTTAACTTTTATGCTCGATAAGATAAATTTTCAACCTAAAAAAGCGAATTAAAAAATTTATATTTTTAATTAAGTAAGATGAATTTTTAACCCAGAAAGACCAATTTTTTAGAAGAGAATTGAATTTTCAACAAGAAATATCATTTTCTACCAAGAAAGATGAATTTTCAACCAAATAGTTCCATTTCAAAAAAAAATTATTTTAACCTGACAGTTGCTTTTACAACTCAATAGTTGAACTTTCGAACAAAAAGATTTAACTTCAACCAAAAACAGTTACATTTTTAGGCCAAGAAGACGAATTTTTTAGAAAAGAGTTTAATTTTCCAACTCAAAATTTCAAATTTTTGAACAAGAAAGTTAATTTCAACCAAGAAAGATGAGTTTTTTTACCAAAAAAAGATGAATTTTTGAAAAGATAATAATTTACAATCAAATACTTGAATTTTCAACCAAAGTAAACAAATCTTCTAGATGACAATGGCTTTTTTAGGCTGAAAAGTTGAATTCTTAACCAAGAAAGAGGAATGTTCAACCAACGAATATTACTTTTTTACCAAAAAAGATGAATTTTTAACCAAATAGTTGAATGTTCAATATACAATAGGGTGATCAAAACATTTTTTCAAATTGTTATGCTCTCACCCCACAAATTTGTTCGAATCCACAAAAAAATAAAAGCGTATTTTTCTGTAATCATATTTAGGGATTCCGCAAGTCCCTTGAAGCTTAACACGTATTTCCCATATGGAAAAATACGTTTTTGTATATTTTATTCAGAATCGTCAATATTAGGTATATCGAGTTGACCCTCAACATTTCTCTTCACAATCAGACATAGAATACGAATCAAAAATTATTTTTTGAATTTCACCAACATTATTGTATTTTATAGGGTCCCAAAAAACCCCCATGAGTGAAATATTTCGTTTTGCAATCTTCTGGGACTAATTATTATTTTTCTGCGGTCTTTTTTGTGCGACTTGTTTTCAATGCATAAAATATTTCTTTCTACTGATAATCGGATCATTAAGTACATTGTTCAGACAATAAATTATTGCTTATAGCAATTTTCTCTTAGAATAGAGTTAGAAAGTTGCGGTTTTTTTCTGAAATTTTTAACTCTTTGCAACTTTTCACTTAGAGTGAGGTAATAATCAATAAAATTTTACAAATGTAATTGTTTGAACAATTTATTATTGTTTTTAACTATCCTGTCCTATCGTAATGCGAGATAGTTACGGCTTTTTCTGAAATTTTCAACTTTTTGTCAACTTTTCACTTAGAGTGAGGTAATAATCAATGAAATTTTACAAATGTAATTGTTTGAACAATTCATTATTGCAAACATTAAAAAATACGGTTGGAGAGAGAATAGAGATTTAGATGAATTTTCTTGAGAAGGCTTGCGATTGGATAAGAACATTTTAGAATATGTTTTTAAAGAATCGTGGTTCATATTATAGGCCGTGTGTATTTTTACGAAATTGTCCTTGACATTAACCAGTTACATAATGATAGGTCATATAGTATTACGGAAATTAACGTACATTTTATATAACTGCCTCATTGAAGGCTATCTTAAAAATGTTCTAGAATTTGAAACACTTTTAATATCAAAAAATTTGAAATGAACTTTTTCCTTAAAAAAAATCAGTTTTCATCTAAAAAAAAACAACTAATTTTTCAACAAAATAGTTCAATGCTCAACCAGAAAGGTGAAATTTCAACCAAGAAGATTAAGTTTCTACCAGAAAAAAGGAACTTTTAACAAAATACATAAATTTTTATCCAAATAGTCGAATTTGTATCTAAAAACTATCAATGTCAACCGAATTGTTGAATTTTCTACAAAACAGTTGAATTTTCAACCTGCAAATATAAATTTTTGACGGAAAAATTAATTTTCAACAAAATAGTTGAATTTGCTAATAAAATGGTTGAAATTTCAACCCAAAAAGACGAATTTTCAACAATGAAGTAGACTTTCCAAACAAAAGAAATTAACTATCAACCAAAGATAGTTGGATTTTCAACCAAATAGATGAATTTTCGACCGGAAAGATAAAGTTTCTACCAAGAAAGTTAAATTCTTAACAAAATACTTGAATTTTTAATTAAAAAACATAAGTTATCAACCAAAAAAAAATTAACCATAATAGTTAAATGTTCAATTAAAGAGATGAATTTTCAACTAAAATGATGAATCTTCGGCAAAAAAGGAATGGATGTAAAAACAGTTGGATCCAATTAAAAAGGACGAATTGAAAAAAAAATTAGAGTCCTTAACCAGAACAGATGAATTTGTACTCAAAAGGATTCATTTTCAAGCAAGAAGTATAATTTTTTTTATAAAAAAAAAATAATTTTCTACAAAATATGTGAATTTTCAACTAAAAATATATATTTTCAAGAAATAATGGATTTTTCAGTTGGAATTAATTAACAATCAATTAATAATAATTATATTAAAATATTAGTTAAGTAATTAATCAATTCACTTAAAATTTTCAGTTAAAAAAATTTATCAAACCAAGAAGACGAATTTTCTACAAAATTTTTAAATTTTTGACCAATGAGTTGAATCTTCAACCAAGCAAATGATTTTGTAACAAAATGCACGAATTTTCAACCAAATAGTTTGTTTGACCAAAATCATGTATGTTATATAAATTTAAGTTGAGTTCGATTTTATTCTCGAAATCATTTACAAAGATTGTTTTTATTCTGTTCGAGCGATATTGGGTTTATTGTACCAGCGGCAGGCTTATTGTTCGAGCAGGTATGGTTATAAAATTTGTTTTTATAAACATACACGGTCGACTAAAGCAATTACTGCAGGGTCAGAGTTTTGTTGCTAATTAAAAACTCTCGTCAGACGAGCTTGAGGGCTCAGCGTGGGCGGTCGTGTTTGTGGTGCTCAATTGGATTTATTCGAGTTGCTAGTTTTCGCGAATGTAAAAGTGGCTGTACCATTCTTTGTGGTGCTTATTGTGAGAATTGGTTGGCTGTGCCATTCTTTGTGGTGTTTATTGTAAGAGCTGATCTCTTCATTCGTGTCCCTTTCTGACCGGATTAAGTTCACTTGGAATTTGTCTTGCAAATTCGTTGTGTCTGGATTGTGTGAGTGCCTGATGCTGAGTTTTTTCCTAATTTTGATTAGAATTGTAAAGGGCTTCTTCCTTCACTCGCTGAGTGGAGGTTTTTTATGACAGATCAATAAACCTTGTTGGTTCTTCGTAAATCATGGTTGTTTTCTACTTGGCCCACCTCTCTTCTCTGATATGTTTTCTTTATTCTCAATTATTATTTATGAATTAACTCTTTGTTTGCTATAATTTGCGTGCAATTATGGTCCTTCGAGCCGGATAGGAGAGAGAGTGTGGAGTCTTTGGAGAATCTAACCTTGGCATTATTGTGGTTATTTGTCGTTTGTATTTCGTTCGTAGATGGAGTATTGCTTTTAATTTGAATTCAACGGGACTTCGTCTGCTATTTTGCTTTCAATTCGTGAAAATTTGTAAGCATCACGTGCGTTGGTATCATCATCCCCCTCCTTTCTATTTTGACAATTTCCATTTCCGTCTCAATTAAGTGTCGATACACGGTGGGATGCCATGGCGCCGGTATCCTTAAAAGGGTTAACGGCTTTTCGAGATTCTCGGGCGATAGAAATTAGGCGAATACACGCGCGATTTGAGGAAGGCGCTCCGGAAAGCCTTACGCGCAATACCTTCGAAAAGCGACTCGCATCCATTGGAAAAATTTAGGAAGAGGTTCGCGCGACTCATGCCGAAATAATTGTGAAGGAAAATGCCACTACTGATCCTTATACAGTTGATGACGTGTTCGCTCATTTTGGAAATACTTACGAATCCCTCCAAAACGAAATATTGCGAGCCTTAAATCGATGAGATACGTCATCGATAAATGCTTCTACTCTTGCGCATAGACCGGTGGACCAAGACGGTTCGGACTTGAATTCTCGAAGCGCGAAACTGCCCAAGTTGGATCTCCCGACATTTTCAGGTTGTTACGTAACCCGCAATTAAGCAATGTGACGAAGTTGCAGTATTTAAAATCATGTCTCATGGGTTCCGCGGCTGATTTAGTAAAAGACGTGGCTACGACCAATGCGAATTATTTATCAACCTGGCAGCCTTTGAAAGTGCGATTTTCCAACCCTCGCCTGACTGTCAATAATCTTATAACTGCCTTGATGGATGTGCCGTATTTAAATAGGAATCTGCGGAAGATTTACGTACGTTTAGCGATGAAGCTTAGCGTATTGAGCGCGCTCTGAAAAATCTTGAAATGCCTATAAAGCATTGGGGAATATGGTTGGTGTATGTGTTAGCCAGCCGCCTAGATCCTGAATCTCGTAAGCTGTGGGAGGCTGAACTTATTGTCAAAGATCATCAGGCTGTCTTTAGAGCTGCTGCAGTTTCAACATATATTAATAAATTGGAACGGTTTACCAGTTTTCACAACTTCGTAGAATTTCTTGAACAGCGTTTTCATGCACTTGTTATGATTGCTGCTGGCACTGAAACCATTAAGGGGTACGTCCCTAGTCAATATTTCGTAAATGCTCGCTCTGTTATGGAGGACATTATATCGGTATCTGTCCGAATTATCCCGAAATATCTCCGTACGAACGTCGCAACGAAGCGCGTCGCTTATGTTTGTGCTTCAATTGTGTAGGTGCCCATAGATTTCAGAATTGTCAATCCAACCGTAGCTGTATAATGTGCAAAGATGAGCATCATTCGTCGATTCACCACGCTCTTTCGAATCAAGTAGCTTCTATCGCGTATCACTATAAGAAGTCTGATCTCTCTCAAAATAATAAGGATTCCCTGCTTCCAATCGTCTAACACGGCAAATCTTTCGTCCTAGAGGAACTCAAGTGCGTGTTCATTCCATATAGAGACTCAAGCTAATTCTGCCTCGTCTTACATGACAGCTTCCTTCAAGGAAGCCCACGGATGTTGATCTTAGTCTGTTTAAAGATATAAATTTAGCAAACCCGCATTTGTTGGAACCTGACTCGATTCATATCATTTTGGCGGCCGATGTCTATGGTCAAGTTTTGCGTTCCGAGTTACGCCGATTCCCACCATCTTAATTAATTGCCCAAGATACCACGTTAGATTGGATCGTTTCGGAATCGTTATATTCGGACATGCCTCGGCGGGCGATACCCACTTCTTCAATACCACGTACAGTCATGCACTGCACCTGTGACGATAACTTGCAAGAAACGCTTCAGCGTTTTTGGGCTGTGAAGTAAGTAGCCCCCCCCCCCCCTTTCAAGAAAACGAAACCAGAGACTGAAGCTTGTGAACAGCTTTTTTTAGATAAGCATCTTCGAACCTCTGATGGACGGTATACAGTTCGCCTCCCTTTGAAATCGCAACCCCCACCTTCTTCCATAGAAACTCGGTGGACAGCCTTAAGATCCTTTTCAAATAATCACCGTCGCTTGCCTAAAGATCCTAAGCTTGCGGAAGCTTATCGATATTTTATAAAAGTATATAAGAAATTGGGACACATGGAGAAAATTCAAGAATCTCAAGTAGACAATCCGCGAGCTTGGTACATTCCGCATCACCCTATAGTCCTATCCACCCCCACTCAGTGAAAATTTCGCGTGGTTTTCGACGCATCTCGACAAAGTTCTGAACGGCCCTGCCTGAATGAATTCTTTATGGCAAGTCCTGCTCTTCAAAGCGATGTCCCTCTAATACTTTTAAGCTGACGAAAGTATCGATACGTCTTCACTGCCGATATAGTAGGAATGTTTCGTCAAATTTGGTTACATCCTGATGATTAGGTTCTGCAGAGAATTCTGTAGCCTCCTGTTCCTGAGGAGCGCCCTGTACTTTATCGCCTGACAACGGTTACTTATGGTACTGTTTGTGCCCCGTACTTAGCCACTCATACCATCATTCAAATAGTATCAGATAAATCTCATAGATTCCCACTTGGTGCAAGTTGCATCCAGCATAATACTTATGTGGACGACATTTTTGCGGGAGCAGACAATCATGAGCTTGCGATAAAAGAGCGAAATGAATTATTCGAACTTTTACATTCGGCCGAAATCAAGCTAGATAAATGGGCAGCAAACCAATCATAGCTCTTGCCACGTCGCGATCAGTTAAATGAAATTGATAAGCATATTGTTTCGAACGAATCAGTTAAGACTCTGGACTTGCGTTGGAATCCAGCGGCAGACACATTCGGAGTTAGCGTTACCGATCTGAAACCTATCCTCAAAAACCCTACCAAACGATCTATTCTGTCAAGTATTTCTCAACTGTTCGATCATCTCGGCTGGCTTGCTTCCATCACAGTCACTGCGAAAATCTTGATGCAATATCTCTGGATCTTAAAATGGGTTGTGATTTGCCTTTACCCGAAGAAATTATTGAACGATGGAATGATTATCGCAATTCAATTGCATCTATTTCAACTCTTCCTATCAGTCGCTGGCTAGGAGGCTCTCCAGATTCTGATGGGCAAATTTATGGGTTCGCCGACGCCTCTTCTCGTGCGTATGCTGCTTCTGTATACCTCAGACTTCCAAGCGACGAAGGTCCTTATAAGGTCTCACTCTTAATAGCGAAAACTAAAGTCAGCCCTGTAAAAAACATGAGCATCCCGAATCTCGAATTAAGTACTGCCGCTCTTCTTGTAAAATTAATGTCACCTAAGGGGCTTATCTCACTTCAAGGCTGCACCTGTTTATGCCTGGTCCGATAGTCAAATCGTCCTTTCTTGGTTACGAAAGCATCCGTGCCATTGGAAAACTTTCTTTGCAAATCGCGTATCCTTTATTGAAACCAAGCTGCCCTCGGCTGAAAGGAAATATGTACCGACTGAAGAAAACCCAGCTGACCTGGCGACTCGCCGAATCAAGCCTTCGGATCTTGAGCAAGCTGAGGAGTGGTGACATGGTCGCAAATGGCTCACTCTTTCTTTAGAAGAGTGGCCAAAACAGCCAGACATTCGGCAAGTACTACACACGCAAGGCCAATCAAGTGAGTCAGAAATACTAACGCGATTTTCAAGTCTAACTCGGCTGATCAAGCACGTTTCAATTCTACTTTATTTTTCAGCTCTCAGTCGCGTTTTCGTTCACCATGCACATCTTTCCTCTCTACATGGTGGACCCACTTTAACTCTAAGTTTGTTACTCCGACATGCATGGATTTTAGGTGGATCACGCTTAATTAAGTCTGAAATTAGAAACTGTGTAACTTGTCGTAAGTGTTTTAACCACGGCTTTATTTCTGGCTGCTTATCGTAGATTTGTCTTGCCAATGAAGGGAACGATTGGACGTTCATTCCACCAAACAAGCCTCATTGCGGTGGATTGTAGGAGGCTGGACTGAAATCTGCAAAGCATCTCTTGAAACGGATGATAGGCGATCATAATCTCACATTTGAGGAACTTCCCACAGGTGCACCCTGGTCCCGATTGGTAAATACGAGTCGTAACGATTAAAACGACAACTACCACCTTACGTCGTCACGTAGTGCGCCTCTTTCCTCTATCGCTACTCTCATCATGAACTGTTGCTTCTTCCTCCACTCGCTAAGTGGAGGTTTTTTATGCCAGGTCAATAAACCTTGCGTGTTTTCTCGTAAATCGTGGTTGTTTTCTACTTGGCCCACCTCTCTTTTCTGATATGTTTTCTTTATTTTTAATTATTATTTACGAATTAATTCTTTGTTTGCTATAATTTGCGTGCATAATTGAATTTTCAACTAAAAAAGATACAATTTTAACCAAACGCGAAATAATTTAATTTTCAGTAAAAAAAATATTTTTAACTAGAAAAACGAGTTTTCAGCAAAATATTTAAATTATTACCCAAAGGGATGAACCTTCACCCAAACAAATGAATTTTGAACAAAATACATACTTCTTCAACCAAATAATCCAATTTCAACCTACAAATGATACATTTTCAAGAAACAATGGAATAGTTCAATTTTCATTTAAAAAAATAATTTTCAGCCAAAAAAAATGTTTAACAAAATATTGAATTTTCAACCAATGATATGAATTTTTGACTGAAATTGAACACCTTCAACACTGGTACTTAATACAAAATTCCGTTGTTGAAAATTGAAGTAAATTATATCCAACGTTTCGTGGGGGAAGACACCCCTGTGACTAGTCACAGAAATAATATGGGTCACACCCTATCCCTTTCCTATGCCTTGTGGAAGGCAGGAAGGCACCCCTGTGACTGGTCACGAAAATGATTAAAGTCACACCGCCAGTCCATTTCCAGGATCATTTTGCCACCATTATCAAACATTATGATTTTCCATTGTGAAGTATTTCTGTGATTTTTAATATTGATCGTCCATTCTCTTGAAAAATGTCAGTCATATTAATTTTTCTCGCAAAAAATCCTACCGGAATCCGCATTTAAAATTTGTCACCGCGGATATCGCACTCTTGCCTCTTTAGTCACACTCATCCTTTCTTGTCTCGTCTTTCCTGGTAAGATGAATTCTTAAAACGTTGGTGAAGGGGGAAGAGTGAATTCAGTCACAATTCTCATCCTTTCAAGGACTCTGACTTACATATATAAATTTCCTTAAATAAAATCATTTCTAAAAAACCGATTAAAGAAAAGTGTCGGTACCGGTAATTCTTTTTTCACCGGTACCGGTTTTGTATACGCAACCAACAAAATGTGTTCGCGAAATATTAAAAAGTGGTCAAAAAACTTTTTGTGGATCTTTTAGAAAGAAATAACTTTGCTGTGTAAACTTTTTTCGTATCTCGCGAATTTTTAAGAGAATAAGAATTTTTTATTTCCAGAAAACTCACCGCCATTTTGTTATATTTTCAACACTTTTCAAATTTTCCTGCGGATTTCGAAAAAGTGTGAACAAAACATCCCTCACTAAGTCAAAAAAACAAAGTTAAATATCTTAAAAATAAATTAAGTGCAGTATTAATACATGAAACATTTTCTTTCAAATTCTTAATTATTTTACATCATTTTCGTTTTTAGAAAAAAATTCTTCGTTTTTTTTACTTGATGAACATTAAAGAGATTACTGGTACCGTGAATAAAGTCACGTAAATGATTATAATTTTTCCTCTTTGGAACAATGACTTGTAAATATAATACTGTAAATATGTGACGTACAGTTTATTGACAATGTTAACAATACATGAATTCTTATGTTCGCGCATCCACGATAAAGCTCAAAATAACGAATAATAGCAAATGTTTTATTATTATTGTACAAAATCATTTTTTTTAATAAATGAAAAGAGTTCTGAAAATCAGTATTTGAAATTATAATTACCTTCCGAAAACTATGTATGCACCAATAAAAAAATCTGTATGCGTCGTAAATTGTCATTATGCTTGGAAAAAGGAGAAAAATTATGTTTTTGCTTCATTAAATGATACTTTTCTCATTGATAACGATTTTTTCATTGATGGAAAGGGTCGTAAAAGTTAAAACATACGCCTATAATTATCTTCCGAAAGCTACACAGCAAAAAACAAATTCTCATACATCGTAAAGTGTCATTAAATTTAAATAAATGATATAAAATCATGATTTTTGACTAGTAGATGTTAATTTTATGAATGATTTATATTCTTAAAAATAGTTAACTTTTATGCTCGATAAGATAAACTTCCAACCTGAAAAGTCGAATTTAAAAAAAGAGATATATATATTCTGAATCAAGAAAGATGAATTTTTAACCAAGGAGGATAAGTTTTCTACCATGAAAGATGAATTTTCAAAGAAAAAAGTTATTTTCAACCAAGAAAAATGAATTTCCAAACAAATAGTTGCAATTCCAAAAAAAAATTTCAACCTAACAGTTGCTATTTTGTAGAACAGACTTGAATCTTCAACCTTAAAAATTTGAATTTTTAAGAAAAAAGTTATTCTCAGCCGAGAAAGATGAATTTTTTACCAAAAAAGATGACTTTTGTACCCGGAAAGATGAATTGAGAAAAAAATGTCAACCAAATAGTCGAATTTTGAACCTACAAAGGTCCTTCTGAAATTTTTAACTTTTATTCAAGTTTCTACTTAGAGTGAAGTAATAATTAATGAAATTTAACAAATATAATTGTTTGGAATAATTTATCATTTTTTTTACCTATCCTCTCTTATAGTAATGCGAGATAGTTTCGGTTTTTTCTGAAATTTTTAGCTTTCCTTCTACTTTTTAGATACAAACAAATAGTATATGAACATCAACAAGAATAATTTTTTGCACAATCTCTTTCTTTTTTGTGGATATATTTTGTAAATTATTCTCCTGATTATTCGATTCTTTGTTTTTATCTCTACTGTAATATAGCATTTCTGTTTGAATTAATGTTTTCAAAACATTAGCAAAAGAGTACAAATACTTCATTCCGAAAAAATAAAAAAATACTATTTAAAAAATGATTCTTGTTGATATTCATTTATTATTTGTTCCTAAATAAACAGTCAGAGAAAAGCCGAAAATTTTAGAAGAAACCGCAACTTCATAGCATTACTCTAAGAGAAGATAGTTATGAACAATAATAAATTGTTTGAGAAATTATGTTTGTTAAGTTGCAGTAGTTATTACTTCACAAAGTTAAAGTGAACAGTAATTTGAAAATTTCAGAAAAAACCGCAACTATCAATCATTACTATAAAAGAGGATAATTGTAAATAATAATAAAATGCTCAAACAATAAAGTTTGTTAAATTACAATAATTACTACCTCACTCTGAGTAAAAAGTAGACAAAAAGTTGAAAATTAAAAAAAAATCGCAACTTTCTAGCATCATTTAATAAGAATATTGTTATAAATAATAATTATTTTCCAGATAATTATTTTTATTAATATCAATTGACAAATGCCTCGCTCTAACTAAAAAGTTGAAAAAATCGAAAAAACCCGCGACTTTCTATTTCTATTCTGAGTGAAAATTGCTATAAACAATAACAAATTGTTTTAAAAATGTATTTAAACATCTTATTATCAGCAGAAAGTAATATATTATGTGTTAGAAACAATGTGTACTTAAAGAAACCACAAAATAATAAAAATTAGCGCTGAAAACTCGCAACACCCAATTTTTCACTTACATACAGGTATGGAGTTCTTTTGGGATCCTATATAGCAGACTTATGAGGGTGAAATTTCAAAAAAATTCTGGATTCGCATTCTACGGATGATTGTGAAGAGAAACGTTGAGCAATGGAAATTTTCAAGACTTGTGAAGGGCGTTTATCTAAATGTTTATTCTGCTTTTAGCCGCTTTCTTTTTTTGAGTTTTACAATATTTAATGGTGAATGATGACCTAGTGTGTAGTATAAATATCGTCTAGGATTGTTCTTAAATTTCATCAGTTACGTCGCAGTTCTAGAAAAGTCAGTTCTCCTCTAATCTAAAAACACGAAGTTCTTCATTGCTGCTCTGCTTTTTGCATCAGTGATCTTTTTGGCTGAAAACATAAATCATTAAAGAATTTTTAATATTAAATACTGGTTTCTTTCCAATTAAAAGTACAATTTTCCAAAACGGTATTCCTTCAATTTTTTCCTCTTGGAGACAAAAACTCACTGTAATTTTTTCAAATGAAAAAAAGTTTTAGAGGTAACGGTAAGTTTTTAAGACTTTCGAAATTTTTGAAATTTATTCCATAGGTTTTAGGTAGCAAGTGAGAATGCGAAATTAAAAATGATGAAAAAGTTCCTGCTGAATACAGGAATTATTTTTTGATGAAAAAATAAGTTTTTTGGATCAGGCTACATTAACATTGATTTTAAAGTGATAGAAAATTATTTACCTGAAACCTTTTTACTTTAAATTAGAATAGCAAACTATGATTTTATTTTTTTAATTAAAATTTTAGTGGTTGGTAATAGCAGGTTGAAAATTATTAAAATGGCAAAATTTACGAAAATTATAAGCGAAAAAAGCTCTTTCTTGAAAACATAAAATCATGGCAACTCACTCTAATTCAAACTAAATAAAGTAAAACATTTTTTAACTTTTCAAAAATAAAGCTTAATCTAGCCGAATCCAAAAGAGTAACTTTTGTTCATTAAAAGAAAATTCCTGTATTCAGCATGCATTTTTTTCATCATTTTCAATTTTATATTCTTACTTGCTACCTAAAACAGCAAACAAAAGAAATTTTCTACAATTTTTGCACCCATAGAATAAATTTAAAGAATTTCAATTAATTCACTATAATTGAGTGTTTGATTGGTAAAATAGTAATATTTTAGCATTCCTCTAATATGATAGTAAAAAAATGACGATTTTTAAAATTTTAAATGGTTGTCATGAACATGAATTTTACCGTGAAGGTAAAATAGATTAAGTGTGTAAATGATTCTTGTCGCTCAGTTTTTAAAACAGTGACTTGTAAAACATTATCTTGGTGGAGGTGACGTACTTTATTTACCAATTTCGTAATATTTGTTTCAATACGGTTAAGAATATGCTACATAATCGCGTTCTTATACATAATTTTTTTTCGAAAATTTAAACACTTCTCACACAAACTTTTTTTTGAATCTGATAAAATTCCAGTGAGTTTTTTTCACTAAAAAAATTGAAGGGTCACGGTTTTGGAAAATATTTCAGATTAGCTAAGAAAGATAATTTAAATAAGAAATTTTTTTGAATCAATGAAAAATGTATATTGGCTCTGAGTCAAAGAAAAGTTTGTTTGATTGAAAGAAATTTCTTTGATGAAATAAATGTTTTTTCTGTTCCAGTGACAATTTTTCTCTAATTTGAAATGATTTTCTTCATTTGGAAGTTATTTTTGGTTAAATTAAAAAAATATATGCTGAAGAAACGGTTTCTTTAATTGAAGACAAATATATTTCTGAGAGTGAATTTTCATTTTTAACACTAAATACATATGTAAAATCCTTAAAACTTTCAAGATATGCATATTTTGAATAGTGAAAGGTGTAAAAAGTAATTAATTAAAAATAGGAAAAGCAAATCTTGTTTGAATGCCTCTTTTAATGCAGTTTATAAATACACGCTATATAGAAATTTAGAGCCAATTGCAAAATTTCATACTGAAAGCCTTGATAGTCAGTTTTAAACTTAATAATTGTAGATTCAAATATTCTAAATTGTTTGGTTTCAAATTTGAACGTATAAAAATGTCCAGTTTCCCAAAATCTTAGAGATCGTAGAATATCGAATTAAAAGACTTGAAAATTGCAAAATTTTTAGTTTCAAGCATTTGTATTTGAACAATTTCGAATTTAAGACCTCCAGAGTAAATTCCAAACAGTAAGAATTTAAGAACATAATTTGTTAAATTCAAGCCTTAGAAATTAGAAGATTTCAGAACCAGGCATTGAAAATTGAATTATTATTCATTTGAGAATGTTCCAAAGTATTGAACATTTCAAACTGAAATGAAAAGAAAAACAATTTCGAATTGCAAGGATAAAATTGTGCAATTTCGAAAATTGGATTCTTAGCGGTCGTGATTTGTATTTCTTTTTTTTTCTAATTCTCAATTTTCAATGTAATGTCTTAAAATTGTATAATTGGAAATTTGAAAATTGTTAATTTCTAAGCGAATTTAATTTACCAAAAATTATTGAAATTTAAAATGGTTTGAGTATAAAAAAGTTTTAATATCACAATTCTTGGTGATTAGTTTTTTTCAGCTTCAAATGAAGTCCGGATTCGGTTAATTTGCAACGTTTCGTAGCAAGTTAAAATAGAGAATTTGCAGAAACCAGAAATAAAAGAGTATGTCGTGAAAAGCTGTATAAATATTTGGGACATCAAATAAAACACTGGAAGATGAAATTAGGCAATGAAAAGGCAGACGGTGCATGGATAGTACTACGGAATAGCATCTTTAAGGGCCTTCGAAATCATAGGCAAATCCTAAATGTAAAACTGAGTCCAAACGAAGAAGCCATTTTGTCTAGTTT
>JAUMHM010000079.1:22087594-22108458 GCA_032362435.1 Melikaiella ostensackeni
CGAGACCAGAACCAAACGAGTTACGCTTACCCCGAAAGGGATTTGGCTTAATGGTATAATAATAATAATAAAAATAAAACAAAGAATTAGCAGGTAGGTACATTGATAACCTTGATTTTTAAAAGAAGTTTTTAAATGATGGTATCTATTATACTTTAAGATATAAAAAACTATAAAATTAAATTATTAAAAAAAAACAACTTTGAAACAACTTTTACCAGCAACTTATATGCAAATTCTACTATCATATTTTTTGGAAAAAATTGACTTTTTTCAAAAAGGGCTCAGGCGATGATTCTAAATTTGGCCTACAAGCTTTTACGGAAAGACAGAAAACCATCATCAAATTAACATAAGATCCCATAATGCAAGCTGTCACTTTTCAATTAAGGAAGGTTGTGCGTGGATAGGTAGTTGAATTTTGGAAACTGAATTTAAAATATATTATAAAGAGATATGCAATACTTTTCTACGAAAATTTCAGATCCCCTAGCGGCATTAATTTACGAGAAATTCAATTTTGAAAATGATGATTTCAGTATGTGTGCATGGAGTATGATTTGTGCCATCTCACATTTTGATTTTTAATTACGTCAAAATAACCTACAAAATAACCCTAGCAGAAACCATGTCATGTCTCCATGACAACCGACTAAGAAAATAAGTCAAATATGAAACTTTTTGCATTCTTAAATAGTAATTCCACCCGACAAATTAAAAAAGCTTGGCTTCATCAATTATTACACAATTTTTAAATTCTGCTCACAGAAATATAGTACTCTTCTGTGAAAAAAATTTAGATGGACTTTTGATTGAAGGTGCCACGCACAACCCTCGTTGAAGTTGGTTCAGCCCCATCGTGATACGGTTCTTTATAAATGAAATATGTGGTTGCGATGTTACGAGTAAGTGGCGTTACTATTTATTTCCCCATCTCTGCGGGGACTACCTGAGCTAGCCTCGTCGTTAACCAGCAAATTCTGAGAATATAGCGAAATTGTTGAATGCCTTATTCCAAGAAATAAGCCTTAATTTAATTTTAAATTAAGGCTGAATTTAACTTCTTTTAATAAATATAATTATACAAATTAGAGGTCACAGTATATGAGACTAATCGTTAGGGGAAAATAGAACATCACAAGAGAACAGAGAAGTCCTAAATGTCAGTTTCACTGGTCAGATTTATTTTTCTCTTGCACTTGCGTGGTGTCATTAATGGACCATGCCAAATCAGTGTATAAAAATTGAAATATTGTTTACATTTTGTCAGAATGGAAAAGTTAATTTTACCTTATACTTTTGTGCCTTTGCACTGTCATTCATTAATCGTCGTCAGATGATTTGAGAGATTTCCCTCCGATAAATAGATGTCTTCGCCATAAAATGGAAGCTTTATAATTTCGAGTTACTGTAGATTTCAACAAATATCTGTATTTGTTACAGAGATAAATATTCAGTTGAAAGAAGGCCTTTTTGCTGATAGAACTTCATATCTAAAAAACCAAACAGATTAAAAAAACTAAATATTTGCTAAATTCAGACTGAGCTTTGTCATTAAAATTTTATAGTAGTTTTTGCAGGAATAATATTGAAAACCAACAAACGATATAAATAGTCTAATAATTATACAATTACTTTTAAGATCTTTAGTACCTGAAGATGGCAAATAACTTTGTCGCTGCACGTGATCATCAGTATGCATGAATTTCATCTCCTTCAGCAAATTATGAGGAATCTGGCCACTGAACTTAGCAATTAATCCAGAAATGCTAAAATCGAAGTGATCATCCTCCCGTCGTTGTGACTCTCCACACAAACGGTAAGAATTTTGTCACACAGATCCTTCATTTTTTTTTTTCGTTGATCTCTCTGATACAGTAAAAAAACAACAAGCTTGATAGTATTTCATGAGGAAATCGGTCACTCCTCCAACACTAAATATGAATTTCTTAAAGGTTGTAAGTGTAGGGCGGGAATGCTGGTATCTTTATAAACCGTGGAAACGTCACAGCTTCCATTTTCCAATCTGTATCCTTGCATTCTTCCAAAGGGAAAATTTCCTTTAAGCCTGAATGGTGGAGAAAATTTGGTAGTTGTGGATCGCTGTACGAAAAAAGATTTTTGAAGAATATATTTTTTGTTTACAAGTTTAGGAAAACTTAAGAAGGGTTGCAATACAGAACTAAATAACCAACAAAATCAAAATTTTTTAGGAGTGCGAAATTATATTCTGTAAAATCAAAATCAGAATTTGAAGATAAAACAGAAGTCCACCCGTGAACTTAAGTGTTTCTGAATTAAGGCCAAATAAGTGTGACTAACAAAAATTATCCAGTTCCGAGAAATAGAATGTGAAAGTTGACAATATCAAAGTGACAGGAACCTAAAATTGGAACAGGCTCGGCTGCAGATCCCGATAAAAAGTGCAATTTTCACTTTAAACAAAAAATAAAAACTTATTCCCGAGATATTAAGTTGCTCAATTAAATTAAAAATGAGCTTAATTCATTGAAAAACGTTTACCAATTTCGAGTAAATCATTCAAGCATTTTGAGGTTTAAATTTTATTGCTTTTGAAAATCGTTTTTCGATGGCGATCAAAAATCTCTTTTTCAATAAAAAATAAAAAATAAAAACTTGCTCCCAAGATATGAGGAGGTTGGATAAGAATAAAAGAATTGCATCCAAAAAAATTATTCTGTTCTTAGAAAATAAACATTTAGTGTCACGGTATCGCATTGTAACAGACGATGGCACACGAATGTTTTGCCGGTCCTTCATTGTGATTCCATCGAACCATGTGGTCACCGATCTCACGGTCGTGAGGCGTGGCCATAGTAGTAATTTACTGCGGTTCTACTAGGGGCTAGTGTAATTTTTCTGGATAGCAGTCGACCTGCGATGGTTATTTGACCAATTTTTTTTAACTGTACATATTATATATTTTTTGTCAACATTAAATCAATATTTTTCTTTTTTTTCTTTTGAAATATTAAAGTGGAATATTAACTAAATTTAGGCAAAAAAGAAGTCGTGAGGAGTTATGATTATTTATAAAATAATTTTCAGCAAGTGATAATACAAAATTTAAAATGATGGAAAAAATTCCTGCTTAATACAGGAAATCTTTTTTATGATACAGTGTATAAAAATTAATCTTTGGGCAGACTGCTCTAGCCTTTCGAATCATGAAACTGAAGTTTGCAATGAATCAATAAAAAAATTGAAATTTATAAAAATAACTATAAAAATTATTTTAAAAATTACTTTCGCAGAAGCAACTAAATAAACTTCGTATTTTGCCAATACGTTCTTTTTGTAGGTTTTAATTTCTGTTGCCAAAACTTCTCTTTCTTGTTATCAGCTTAGGTTTTATCATCCTGCTCCGTGTATGCAACATAAAAAAAATCCGGCCTCAAAAACAAAGTCCCGTACATTGTTGGCGCAACAGTAAATTTCCCATACAATTCCCGCTTTTCCCGCACGCTGGACACCCTGAATTAGAAAGTCAAAAACGGAACAATGTAAAATATTCTAAGCTAAATAATTTTTTATTTAGGATAGTTGTCGTGCCGAAAATCAGATCTCTGAAAAAACAGTTTTTTCTATGATTTTAAGAATCAAAATAATATTATTGATGATGTCATTTCAAATGAAAATTAAAAAAAAAAATTTAATGAAACAATTTAAAAACTTACAAAAAAATATTTTAACAATTTTTTTTTGCAATTGAATTTTTCATTACTATCGCTTCTTACCAATTTTTTAAAAATAGTTGAATTTTCATAAATGATCACTTACTTTTTCGGGGAAAATATTCTCTGTAACTCTACTGTTTCAAACTTTGAAAGTAAATTTTTCTAAGGCTGAACTCGTTAAAATAATTTTTAAAAAGGAACATTTTTAATCAAATAACTAGATTTAAAGATCATTTACTTATATTCAAAATTGAAAACAGCAGAGTTGCAGGAAATATTTTCCCCGAAAAAATAAGCCATGATTTATTGAAATTCAACCATTTCTTTAAAATTAGTATGAAGCGATCATAAGAAAATTCAGTTACAAAAAATATTGTTAAAATAAATATTTTTCGTAAGCTTCAATCTTTTTTCATAAAAAAATAAAGTTTCTTCTTTCATAAGACATGACTGATAATATCATTTCATTTCTTAAAATCATAGAATTTTTTTTCAGAGACCTGATTTATGGCACAACAGCTTCCTTAATGCGGTTAATATTAACCATTTCAAACTGGAATCGAATGAATTTTTTTCATCTTGTGAGAATATAATTTGCTTCACGGTTATTGACCATTACAGATAAGTAGAAAAAATACAGTAAGGAATATAGTGTTTGGTAAGTATAAGCAGAGAGTGCAAGGCACAATAACATCGATTACAATTATAAGCCACGCATTAGAAAAAGAACGATACTATAACGCTTATAGTGACATGTTGAGACCTACGACTCCAATGCAAATGTCCTAGGGCGCAAGATTTTAGAAATGAAGAAGGTGAGTTTGCGGAGTTCCTGCGGGGAGTTAAAGTTGAGAAAGTATAACCAGTATTGTCCACTGGATGTGACAGATGGAGGCTGCTGAAAAACGGATTATCTAATATCTGCATACGCAGAATAATAAGGTTGAAAACCTGCCCTAGCGAAAGTTTAGGATAGGAACTCATGCCAAATCATTCAGAATTATTCCGAAATCTGTATCTGAATCAATCCGAATCAATCTAAAAAATGTTCTTAATTTCGTTTGATCCAAATCGGTTAGAAATTAATCCGACTCAATCCGATTTAATCCGATCTTCCAATCCGAATCAATCCGAACGAAATATTCAATCCAAATGAATCCAAATAAATCCAAACTCGGAATGATATATATGGACACATGTCCAGGGATGGTACCGAAGAAAGCCCCCAAGCTAAGGCGTGAACAACCGTGCCAAAAGCTGAATGGCACGGGTGATGTGTCTCTAACGGTGTCTCTGGGATACGGGCGACCTCCTAAAGTATCAGCTTTACCCTTGCATGCGGGGCTCTGCAAAGGTGGACGAACCCATCCCCTAGTTTCTCGTGGGAACAACTATGATAGCATCAAACATAGTTGTGAATGCGGTTCAAAATGATCGATCGCGCAGAGCACCCGACAATGGGTCGGCAAACAGTGCCGACCACCCTAGAGTTCGGGGTGCTGCAAATAATTTGGATGGTAACATGATGACGGATCGGCGAGATGGCCGACGTCTCGAGCGGACGGATCGACTCAGAGATGACTTGTTGGATTGCTACGATGCCAGCATAAGTGTGCCAAGATTCATTTAAAACCGAATTATCTAGGGTATAGCTCACATCGTGGCAAATGCAAAGAGCTGACATTCTTGGGTCGCTCCGTGTCCTTAGGACTCATGAGGGTTTCGCCGGCCCTTCATCGTCATTCCACCGTACCACGTGGCCACCCATCTCACGTTTGAGTCGTGGCCATGGGTGTGATTTACCGCGGTTCTACTGGGAGCCAGTATCATTTCCAAGGACGGCAGTTGCTCCCAGTGGGACCCCGTGGTAATTGTCAGACCAATTTTTTAATTCAAACAACCACCGCCGGGTCTCTATGGAAGCGACTGCCACCCATGAAAATGACATCGGCTCCCAGTGGAACCGCGGTAAATCACACCCATGGCCACGCCTCACTATATATATATATTGCAGTCAATGTCATCAGTCAATGTTGACTGTGCCCGTTGGCATCGGTCACTGTCGACAATGTCTATCCCAAAAACGTTGATCTCCACAGTTATGGTGTTAACTGTGAGAAAAATTGATATTCTACTACAACTGATTGAAAATAGATGCTATTTGACTATCCTGCAACCAATTTTTATTAAATAATTCAAAATTTGGATACTTTTCTTCTAATAGACTAAATTTTTTTATGGAATTAACTAAGAAAGTCTTTCCGATGATTCTTTGCTATGATAATTTGCAAATTGACAACTGTTAATTGTTTGAACAATTTCCATTAACGAATGTACAGATTTACTATTTTTTAATGTACACGCGCAAGTTTTGTTTCTTTTTCTTCTTCTTCTTCAGAACAGCTACGCTTCACTTCACAAGGCATGGTCGTACAATACTGGTCACTTAATGAATTTTTGAGTTCAAAACAGGATACCTTTACGTACTGGACCAATAATGAGTCATAGCTTCTCGCCGCCAGTTAGGCACCTGCCTCCTTTGACCGCTGGTCTTCGGGCATTGCGGTCAGTGACCGGTCAATGTTGGAAATTTCAGAATTTTAGTTTTTGGGATAGTAATTACCTAGTCATAATCGACAATATCCGAAGCTGGTGGGCATTGTCGACATTGACTCCACATTATCGACAATGACTGATTTCCGAAATTGACTGTAACATATATATAGTTTCACCTAGCCACTGCATCTGTCTTACTGTGCAGAGCCCAAAATACGAAATGGAAGGTTCGTGCATTGTCCAATTTCGGGTATATGCCGTAACATAAATATCTGTCCGACCAATTAAAGGCGGTCCATGTTGTCTATCCCAGTTTACGAGATATTCGCGTATTTGTGAAGTTTGATCAAATAGTACAATTTTTTGTCCACGAAGCAACTGGAAGCAGATGTATTTTAATCTTAAAGAGACAAAGTAATACGCGCGCTAATGAAGATTCACAAACTTTAATAACAATTTTCTCGAAATATGGTTTTTCGAACATATACCTTCAAAAATACGCCAACCAGTTGCTTTTTAACGTAGAGAGTTTGTTCTGGGCTCAAAATGTCGGGAATTTATTTGGATATATGCAACTATACTTTAAAAATCGAAAAGTACCTGTCTTGAAATTGAATGATGCCATAATTAAAATTCGGTCCAAACTTGTATCTCTGTAGTGTACCGAATTTCGCAAGGTAGATCAATAGATCATCAGGGGAAAAGTAACATGGTCCCCATGTCACAAATACTGAACGAGCAGCTGCTCCTTTTTTACGTTCCATTTGCTGAACATTTTTAAAATGTTTCTTGCCTTTCAGATGTCCTTGGAATGCGTAATCGTCCAGCAAATTCAAATTACAAGCTTCACAATGCTTCGCCATGTTCTTAGTTTTTGTTATTATAAAATCGCGGGATTAACACAATTTCTTCAGCTCTGTTAAATTTCTTCCTGCTCATAGAAGGATCTCTCCATTTACAATAACTGATTTCATAAAACACTTTGGACCTAGAAGTCCATCTGAATTACCAGAGCACAGGATAACATTTGAAATGGAGTGACCTTGGTTTGCTTTTATCCTAAACACTTCATTTACATTTATTAATGTAAATCTCTTTTTATCGTTGCTTATTACCACGTATTCGATATCATAAAGTGTCCAGCCTTTCAATGTTCCAGTTGGAGATCTGTGACTTTGAACTAGCTATCTGATTCAATATTTAAACCTTCTTATACTGTTCCATAGCGCAGAACGTAAGAAAGTTTACTGCTCAACCATGTTGTGTTGTCTGCGCTAGCCTGAAAACGAAAACCCATTGTAGTAACAGAAAAAATATAAAAAGACATTCTGGAGTGGAGTAATATTAAAATAATTAGACTGAAGAGTGCAAAATATTTTCTTTTGCAATTGAAATTGTTTAAAAAATGCATGCTTTTGTATGATTTTATACCATCAGGCTGTTAGAGCACCAATTATTTTCACTGAAAAACACTCGAAAATACACTTGCCAAACCTTTTCTCCAGTTGCAAAATGGTGGTACAGTTTTCCAAAATTGTCAATTTTTTCGAGGGGGGGGGGGGAGTATGATTCTCCACCGTCTGACTGTTTAAAGACCAGTCATTTTTACTAAAAAGCACTTGAAAATTATTTCCGTTATCAGTTGAACAAATTTCATTTCCATTTTTCTTAACAAGATGGTTTTTTTAGTTTCTACATTACACAACTATATCTTCTCTCTTCCCGCTACTTCAAATTTTATATATGAAAGAATTGGTATGCGGCCCTAGGCTTAGAATAAGGACTCTAATGCTCCGTTACAAATTTACGATAATTCTTAAACTATACTCAAATTACTAAATAAAACTAATTGAATAACTCATAACAATTTTTTTCAACCTTCGTGCCTGCGTCGCTTGCTACGCTACTTTCGCATGTCTCGCTTGCCCAAGTTTCCTTTGCTCGCTACTCACGCTTCGCTCGCTATCCTCACAATTTAACTCTGCTCGCTTTTTCGCTACTCGATGCTCTGGTTTCTCTCGCATTGCCTTGTCTTTCATCTGTCCTTAAGATATTTCCTTGAATTGAGCTTAACCTATTCCCTCCACCAATCTACCGGCTCTTTTTCCCATTTGCATGCAAGACCCTTTCTACTGACATCCTTACCTCTTTCATATTTCTACACTTCGCTCTGGCTATTATTTTTCTAATTCTTCTTGCATCCTTCTCCCTCAAGTACTCCACTCTTTCTTTCACTGTAATAACCTTATACTTATCATTATACATTGATTCTCAGATTTTTTTCTACCCTTCTTTGTTTCTGTCGCTCCCTGTCCTTTTCTTTTGCATGCTCATGAATCATCTTCCCTTCCCCATACTTAAGGACAGTATTTTCTGACGTTGAAAATGTCTGGATTATGCGCTGAAAAACCGGTTATTATGCGACAAAAAATCGAATAAGGCGTCGTACAAATAAACAAAAATATTAAGGCACGGGATGCACTTTTCAACTTCAGAAAATATCAAAATATCAATATTTAAAACAAAAAAAAATATAAGTACACGAGAGTGGAGTAAAAATGCAAGAATTAATCGAATCACTTGAGCCAAGCAAAAAAAAAGATAGGGTTGTCACTCGAAACAAGAAAAAAAAATGATTAATGCCTTCTGTTCGGGTTTTGAATCTTAAAATTCATAAAATTTTACTTATGGGCTAAAAAATTATAGCGAAAAATTTTTGGCAACAGTTTTTAGTATTGAACAAGAATGAAAAATGAAAAATTGAAAAATATTTCTTGTGCACGATACAACCTTTTGAAAACTTAGAAAACCGATTCGCCTTTTCCGTATCTCCACACCTCGCGTTGACTATCATTTTTTTACTTCCTCTATCACCCATCTCTCTCAAGTACTTTGCTGTTACTTCCACTTTAATAGTCTTATACTTTTAATTGTATTTTGACTTCCAGGTTTTTGATGTGTAAATATCTAAGACCTCGAAATGGAGAGATAAGCCTGTGCCAGAGCGTTAAATGCTTGTGTGACGAAAAGTGAAATCTTTTTATTCATTCTTTGATTTATTTGAAATTTGAGTTCTAGTTACCGTTTGTTGGCTATGTTTTAAAATCTTTGAAGTATTTTGCAATCTTTTGAAGATTTCACAAAGATTCATTTATTCTTTGATTTATGTAAGATTTAAGCTTAATTTAACGTTTATCGAAGATGTTTACAAATTTTTTCTATTGCACGCTCATGAATCATCTTCCCTTCCACATGCATTCCTCTCACTTCCTCCTATTTTATCCTAATCCTTTTAAAATATTCTTCTCTAACCTCAACTCCTCTACCTTTTATCTTCTCACTTTCTTTCTATTTCACGCAGTCCTTTACTAAGACTCTTTCTTCACTCTCTAATACTTTCTCTTCAAAGCTTCACGCTCTTTCCCCTATTCTCACATGCATCCACTCACTGTCAGCTTCTTTCAATATTACATATTCCGGCGTGCACTTGTCCAGCCACCCTGTCTGCCACCTATTTCCTCTTCATCTTCTTAATATGAAATTCTATTTCCTCCTTCCTCAAGTACCCTACAACATCTTCCTTTTTTTCTCTTTTCCTGTCAATCACCTTTTTCTCATCTGACTCCCTAAAGGAACTTTTGAAGAACGCTCTCCAATCCATCAGTTCTATCTTACCACTCAGACTCCTTTCCTTCTCATCCTAATAAACAATTTCCAGGCCTTTCCATCTGATCTAATGCTGTTTAATTATTCCTTCCACTCTTTATTTTTATCCATTTCTCTGAGTTCTTTTCTTTTTCTGAAGTAAACATTTTAAGCCCTTTTTCCCTTCCTCCATTTCTTATAAGCTTTCTTCACTTTTTTTTCTTAATTTTGCACTCTTTATCCCACCGTGGCTCAACTAAATATTTTGTCCTCTTTTTAACGACCTTTATCTGAAAACATTCACCAATCTTTTCTCTCAGTTCCCTCCACATACCTTCTACTCCTTTTCTTCAAACTCTAACCCTTCTAATTTCTCTTTATAGATTTCGATTGCCTCCTCGTAAATTCCCCTTCTTCGTCTCCTTTCAAGTTCTCATGTAACAAGCACCGACTCCTTACGTCTAACAACTTCATCAAAATTTCCCCCTGCTTGTTCAGTACTTCATCTTTTGATTCTCTGCATGTTGTCTCTTCCCCTCTGACCCTCCCTTTCAACCGATTCTTGAGTTGAAATCTCTTCCACTTTTTAGACTAGCTTCTTTTTTGCTCTTTAAATAATTTCTTTCAAGTCTCTCTTAGTTACTCCTATTTCTCTTCAATTATAAATTGTGACTACCTTATAGAATTCCTCTATTTATCCTGAATTTCTTGTTCTGTATTCGTTCGTTTCCATCCATAATTTCCCCCACCTCCTCTAATCCGTCTCTCACTCCCGTGATTATTCCTCCTCTTGCTCTTTCTTTCTCATTTTCCCGCACTGCTCCCTGCAGCTTCAATTTATATCCTTTTGTCAATTGGTTCGCGATTCCCTAGAATATCTATTTTGACGTGGAGGTGCGCTTTTTTCTGAATCTGGAATTTACTCTTCCGTCCCAGTGAACTGTTAACTTTCCACAGGGTTCGAATTGCTCTCTAAGTTTTCGAGGTTGTTCTTCTTGTATGCGCTCACGACCCCTCTTGATTGAAGATCGGTTGTTATTATAATCTTTTGCATCATGACTCAATAAGCGAACAATACTAGCAATTACTAGTGTAGCCATTCTGTCGCTCAGTTTAGCCCTGTCTAATGCTGTGGAAACTTTGGCGTTTATCAATGACTTTCGTGCTCGCTTCTTTCGTGGCAGTTCTGAACTGGATATCATTAATTCTGATATAAGTGGATCTACGTGATCTTCACAAGCGTCACGTTCATCTTCCACTATACGTTCATCCAATGAAACAAATAACAATTTTCTATTTATACCAACCATGGCTCATTACTCGTAACGAAAACTCAAGCCAAATTCAATGATTCTATCTACTCTTTCACATATTTTCTTCCGACCGTTTAAAATAAAAGACTCTAGCGAAACACTAGAACGGCGAAGTCAAGAAGGACTTGTTGGTTCTGTAAACAAGACACTCGTAAAAAACAATGACCTCTGTTTTTATTTTTTTCATTTTTTCAAAATTTTTGTTTTCTCGAATTATGTTATAGTTTCTGAATCAACATTTCTTCTGATAAAATTTAAAAGTATTTCGTTGAAAACTGTAGTAATAAGCTTTTTTAAATTTTGAATTGGCCACCATTTTTTTCTCAATATTTTGGATTGTAAAAATTATCGAGTAGTTTCTGAAGCCGATAAGTTTGTTTTTACGAAGTTTCAAAATATTTCATTGAAAACTGTAAAATGAGCTATTTATTAATTTCGAATGGGCCGCCATTTTGTATTTCTTCAAAATGTTGGTCTTTTAAAATTATCAAGTAATTTCTGAAGCCAACCAGTTTGTTTTCCCGAAGTTTGAAAGTATTATGTTGAAAACTGTGAGAAAAAGGTATATTTCGAGTTTTGAATTGGCCGCTATTTTGTATTTTTTCAAAATTTTGGATTTTAAGATCTTGCATTCGTTTGAGAATAAATTATTCAATTTTGCCACAATTTTCGGTCACCCTTTGTTAATATAAATTCAAGAAATAACTTTTTTGGGCCCATGTAGATGCCCGTCATTTTGTGACTTTTCAAAATTTGAGTTTTTGACTATGACGGTATTTTAAGCATCCCATGCAAATTTTCGTTCTCAAGGATAGAATAATTCGAATAAAAATTGAAAAAGTTATGCAGATTTTTCGTTTCTGCGTGATTTCTCCCATGTAAATCGCATAAGAAATTCCAAGACCCATGTTTGATGGTAAACATCAACCGATTTGGCTTAAATTTGGTGTACTTTCCTTTTTGAGCATACGAACATATTCCGCCAGTAGGAGCAGTCGAATTTAAAAAAAATTACTCTACCAATAAGGACCACCCTAATATGCGCAATAATAAAAGACTCTTTTCTACTTTAGGACAGTCAACGAAGGACTTCAACATAGAATTAAATCTAATCAAGCTAAATTTTTTTATGCCTTCCAGGTGGTATGCTCAACCACCAGAAAAAGTTCAGTAATTGTAAAACCTGAGTTCTTTTTATAACAACGCAAATTAGCGGCAAAAATCGTATTTTTTAAGTTTTTCTTGTTTTTTATGAAAACAGTTACTTCTAGTGAAAAGTAGTTAAATAGAAAAATGTTCGAAATCTTATTCTTCATGAATAAGGTTCTTTGAAGTTTTTTGTATAGTTAACCGTTTATCTAAATAAAAGAGGGAAAAGAACGACTTTTTACACAAATATTCTATCCTCATTTATGAATCTTTATGAATACTTCTCTTGACACCAGTGAACCTAAATTGTACCTAAAAGCATTTCTCCAAGTTGCCTACCACCTTATATAAAAAAATTCGCGAAAAATTTAGTAACAACTTAGTTAGTCAATTTTTTTCATCCATCTTCAGGTTTCAAATTTGGTACACTTAATTTGGTGCCTGAATAGGGACTTCGTGGAGCGCTTGCTTCACATGTATACGAGATATCTGCAGTGTCAATAATTTTCAATAATTTTTTCTCATTAGGAAAAAGGCTTTAATGAAGCTACGTCAAATCTCTTGTGAAATTTTGAGTTCATGTACTTGTTGCTTGGTCATAACAAGGTGCGGTTACTGCCTGGACCTTGCAGTGGCTTCAAGGGTCCAGATACCCAAGCCTCAGTCAGCTGAAGCCCCAATTCTCATCTTGAATCTTCCTTAGTAAATTCGAGTACAGTCTAGCACAGTTATTTCTTTCTCATAATCTGTAACTTTCAAGTTTTTGTATATTTATTTATCTATAAGTAATAGAATGTGGGAAATAATAACCATATTCCTATGAAAATCTTGATTGTTTAAAATTAATCAATTAACTCACCTGTTATCCAACAGAATCAAAGCAGAATTTTCAAAATGAGGCGAATATTTTTAGGTTACGAAAGAAAATATGATTATTTCGAAACAATAATTATTCTTATAAGACATTGTAATAAACAGATTTTGTTTCAAAGCGGCTGAGAAGTATAAACTTTCTTTTAAAATTTCTACTGATATTGAATATGACATTGAATACATCTTTTGCTAGATGTGTGCAAAAACCAGGATTTATACAAATTACCCTTATCAATACAAATATATCTAAAAGCAGGAAATTGTAAGGAAAAGAGTTAGCTCCACTTTTTAAAAGCTAAATCGATTCCCTCTTTCACAACTGTTACAGAAATTCATCATGACATTAAATACACCTTTTACTGAATCTCTGCAAAAATGAGTACTTATATCAATGACCCATATCAATAAAAATACTCCCAAAAGGAGGAAATAATAAGGAAAAGAGTTTGCTCCACTATTTAAACGCTAAATCGATTCCCTCCTTTACGATTGTTACGGAAATTTAATATGACATTGAATACACTTTTTGCTAGATCTGTGGAAGAATCAGGATTCATACAAATTACCCTTATCAATAAAAATACCCCCAAAGTAGGAAATTGTAAAGAAAAGAGTTTGCTCTACTTTTTAAACGCTGAATTCATTCCCTCCTTTATGATTGGTACTGAAATTTAATATGACATTGAATACACCTTTTGCTATATTTGTGGAAAATCAGGATTTATATCAATTTCCCTCATCAATAAAAATACCTCCAGAAGTAGGACATTATAAGGAAAAGTATTTGCTCCACTTTTTAAACGCTAAATCGATTCCCTCCTTCACGATTGTTACTGATATGTAATATGACATTAAATACACCTTTTACTAGATCTGTGCAGAAATGAGGACTTAAATCAATGACCCATATCAATAAAAATACCCCCAAAAGGAGGAAATGATAAGAAAAAGAGTTTGCTCCACTTTTTAAAACCCTAAATCGATTACCTTCTTTACGATTGTTACTGAAATATAATATGACATTGAATACACCTTTTCCTAGATCTATGCAAAAATCAAGATTTATACAAATTACCCTTTTTAATAAAGAAATCCATGAAATACACTCATCACGCCATTCGTAGCCATCTCATCCCTGGCCAGCCTCACGGTTGTTCACGCTTGAATGCTTCTGTCTCGCCTCCTGAGCGTATTTGATGGCCTATACTCGAGGTCTCCGCTCGGTCAGTCAGCGCCGTATCAAAAGTTATTTATATCGCGACACTCTGCGCATATACTTTTGTATGTGCAGGGTTCAGAGATTATATATGCGGCCCAGAGTGGCCACGAATGGAGAGATGAGCGTAGGACATTGTAAGAACAAGATGTATCTGCAAATAAGAAATTCGTTCTGTATTTATGATTGTTACTGGTTTAAAATTTGGCATCAGATACTCTTGTATACGATTTGTGCAAACCAGATTTATAATTTTTCTGTCAATCCCTAGTGAAAAACTATTCACAAATGAGTACGAAATACTGGAACCATTTTTAAAGGAAAATAGAAATGAATAAAATATATTACAAAAAAAATTAAAGGAAATTAAAACCTTTGTCTATTATTTGGATGAATGTTGTACATTTTTGTATTTTTTTTTTGTATATTGTAAGTCGTTCTGTTCCCCCTTTTTTTTAGATAAACGGTTAACTATACAAAAAATTCAATAGGACGTTATTCGTGAAGAATAAGATGGCGGACATTTTTTTATTCAATTATTTTTCACTAAAAGGAACCGCTTTTTTCTGAGGAACAAGAAAAACTTCAAAAACATGATTTTCGCCGCTATTTTGCATTTAAAAAAAAACTTAAGGTTTACAGTTGCTGAAATTTTTTTGGCGATTAAGCATACCACCTAGAAGGCAACTAAAAAAAATCAACTTGATTAGATTCAATTCTATGTTAGGGTCATATTTGTTCCTCGTTGACTGGCCTAACTTACAGACCGGGCACTTACGGCGCCGTTACTCCTATCAGATTCGGAAAAATTTATCATGGCAGTTAGGTCTCCTTATTATTTCTTTGTGATCTTGAGGCTCTGTAAGATGAATAGAAAGTTGGTTTCCTCTTCAATTGTCATCTTTGAAAAGTAGATTAAAATGTTTACAATGTTGCAACACATTATAGTATTTTATCATTTTGACGTTGGAAGCTGCCTTGAATTATACGCTGATTGACATCTTTTTTTTTTATTTGCATGATAGTAATCTGCCGACGAGTCACTAGATAGCACCTTGCGGTTCTAAAAATTTTTCAAGTGCATATTTTATTTTATAAATTTCACCTATTTAGAGACTGTTCTTTAGAATAACACTAAAATTACGTGAAGAAATTGCATTAAACAAACTTTTGGTGCAATTAACTCATTTTTGTCAAAAAAGTGAGATAGCACCTTATGGTTCTAGGGTCACGAAATGAATAGCTGTAGAAATAGTTAAACTAGAACTTCTTTTGGACTAACAATAAGCTAGACAACAAACATAGTAAATTAAGCATCATATGATAAGAATTATTCAGATTTAAATTTGTAAATCATTTTACTTATTGACGAGAATATTAAACGAAAAGAAAAGAAAGACAATGATTGACAGTAGATAATCTTTATTAGCTAAGAAATTAGCCAAGACTGTTGATTGATTCTTTTATTATAACATTTCATTACTGATACTAATTTGTCTGACGAATTTTCATTGAAAAAGTATCGGTAATTATTAAGTAGAGCAAAGAATTATTCTTCAGTATGGAAAAAATGGACCTTTTCTTTATTCATGCCTTTCATCCAAAATAAATTTTTCTGGTGCATGTTTTTGCATTAGAATCAACATTTGAAGTTTAATAAACAATATGTATATGGCAAATTGTTAATTTTCATTATTTATAAATATTTCAGGACTTTTCATTCGACATTCCATTTTCCAACAGTAGATAACCAACAATAGTCGAATTTCGCTATCGGAGGCGCATAAATATTCTCCAAATTCTATTTTCCTTAATATTTATTTTACTTAAAATCATTTAACCAAATAGCAATTTGCTATAATTTTTATTTACCCTAATAGCCAATTCACTTCATTTTTATTTTTCCGAAGTACTTTTTGTGCTCATTTCTATTTTTCCAAATTACCATTTGTCTTAATTTTTATATTTCCGAATTACCAGTTGACATAATTTTTATTTTACCGAATTATAATTTAACATAATTTTTATGATATCGAATTACTTTTTAACATGATTTTTATTTCTTCAAACTACCATCCGTCATAATTTTTATTTTTCCGAATTATCGTTTGTCGTAATTTTTATATTTCCGAATTACCCTTCGGCATAATTTTCATCTTACCGAATTATAATATGACATAATCTTTATAATTCCGAATTACTATTTAAGATAATTTTTATTTGTCCGAAGCACTATGTGACATAATTTTTATTATTCCTAAAATAATTTGAACGAAACGCCATTTGCCATAATCCCCATATCATCGAAACTGTATGTAACATAAATTTCATTCTTTCATAAAAAGGCGTCTGGCATTCTTATTGGCTGATTTGATTTTCGCGACATTATTCAGCCAATCAGAATGCCGCGCACCATTTCATGAAGAATGAAATTTATGTGGGTTGATTTAGAACCAACCCATTCAGATTATTCCATTTTTCAAAAAGAAAAAGGTAATAATCTAAAAGAATAACACATTTCTAAAAATTGCTAGTTTACTCAAATTTGTATACAATATTTAGATGAAAATAGATATCCTTTCGTAAATTGGGTTAATAATTAATACCTCAATTAAAAGAAATCTCAATAGTATTCATAGGCAACCATGCAGATACAAATGTACAATAAATTTACAACAAAAAAGAAAAAAGAGGGAGAAAAAAAGAAAGAGTCAACCAAAACCAACCTCACACTCTTTCTTTTCTCTGTCTTTTGTATACTACTGGGGACCAACATGTTTCGAAATTTGGTCTTCCTTATTAGGGGTAAGTTACAGGAAAACTAGAGTTTTTGATAATGAAAAAAAATCAAAAAATTACCTGAAAATAAAATGAAATTTAGTATCAAATAATGTTCAGTCAATCTTTCCATTCTCTTATCAAAACCAAAAATCTTTAATCTCAATTGAAATTCATTTTCTTATTAAAACTTTATTACATATTTGCTTGTTAACATTAAATAACTTTTTTGGACCAAACCCATGAATCTTGCATTTTATCAATAAATCCCTCTGTAATGCATCCAATTTAAATTTTTACTAATTGAATTAATTCTCTAATACTTTTTACTGGTCTTCCAATAACATACATCATAAAATCACATTGCCCTCCATTTTTTACTAATTTCACTGAAAACCATAATACTGAACACAGTAAACACAGAATAGATAAGAATTTTTTTTCCAACTTCCTGCGTAGAAAATCTAATAATGATAATCCAATGTTTTGCAAACAATTCACCACAACACTAATGGAGCAAACATTTCAATTATTTATAAAAATTGTGAAATTTTATTAATTTTCTGTTTCTTTTAAAACATAGAGACAGTAATCAACTTTTCAAGTGTAAATTTTAATTTCTGAGAAAGATTCTTCACTGTGAAATTAGTTTTTTTCGATTTTAACCGGGAAGAAAGCTCAGAAATACGTACTGTAGCGATCAAAGTCTAGCCGTAAACTGACATTGACTGTCTACACTGAGCCCCAGAAAAATCTCCTATTTTAGGAGATCATTTCAAAACATTTATGTGAGAAACAAACCAGTCGCTTTCAAGCGACAAACCCAATCCTCGTCAAAAGCATATGCTTGAAGAGTGTCAACAAATTTCAGGAATCTATACAGAAAGTTTTAGTCGTAATTCTCAAGATTCAAAAATATATCAAAAAACACAATATATTTTATTTTATTTTCAGGTAATTTTTAAAAATTTTTTCATTATCAAAAACTGTAGTTTTCCTATAAATCACCCCTGATGAGGAAGTCTCAATTGACTTCGAAACATGTTGGTCCCCAGTAGTATTAAAAAGACGGAGAAAAGAAAGAGTGTGAGGCTGGTTTTGGTTGACTCTTTCTT
The DNA here is from genome assembly GCA_032362435.1 of Melikaiella ostensackeni. Lineage (NCBI taxonomy): Eukaryota > Metazoa > Arthropoda > Insecta > Hymenoptera > Cynipidae > Melikaiella > Melikaiella ostensackeni. Next base: position 22,105,938 of record JAUMHM010000079.1, read on the forward strand.
TTTTTCTCTCTCCTTTTTCGTTTTTGTTCTACATTTATTTCTAATGAACCGGAAAAGCGGTCAGTCTCGAAGTCCATTTTTGATTTGTCAACTTTTTGGGTGTTCTTTTTTAGTAAACAAACAATTTTCATAAGAAAGTAGATTTCATTTCGATCTTTAAGAAATAAAATTTATGTTACATGCAGTTTCGATGACATCGGGATTATGACAGGCGGCGTTTCGTTTGAATGAATTTCAGGTTATGTGCTTATTCGGAAGAATAAAAATTATGTCCCATATTGTTTCCGAAAAATAAAAATTATATTGAACAGTAATTCAGTATTATAAAAATTATATCAAATTGTAATTCGGTAAAATAAAAATTATGTCAAATGATAATTCGGAAATATACAAATTATAACAAATGGTAATACGGAAGAATAAAAATAAGGTAAATTGGCAATTAGCATAAATGAAAATTATAGCAAATTGCTATTCGGTTAAATGATTTTATGTAAAATGAATATTAGGGAAAACAGAATTTGGGGAATATTCATTCGCCTCCGCTAGCGTTACTGGCAGCATTGCATCTCAATGTGTAGTAATAAGGTAAATGAATTATAAATAAATATATATTAGTGATCTCTTAGGAAAGTGAATCTTTTTTAAATGTAGCGTTTCTTCCGAAAAGTTCAATCTTTGGTTCAGCAACGTTGACTTTAGCCTTGGCTTTGCATCCTTCCAGTTCTTCCACTTTAGAGGTTATGTTTTTTTGTTTATTTTGATTTATAAGGTTTTTAAATTCGAGTTTTTCTGAATAAAATAATTCAGAAAAAAATTTTAATCAGTAATATTTACAAAGAACCAACCACACAAAATATCAGCAATGAGAAAGGTTAAAAATTCTAGCTGTTGTTATTTTTCGGAAATTAATAACAGTTTTCACTAATTTTCGACCAATTAACTGATTTAAAGTGGAAGCATACTTATCATAAATTACAATTATCCATAATTAGTTACTCTACCATGCCCAGGTGTAATACCAGAAGCGATTATCTGTTGTTGGCCTAGCGTGCCAAATTCGTACTTTTGTCGGCGTCCAGTCAAAATGTATACTACCGTGTTGAGGAAAAACTTACGTAAGTGACATTATCATTTAGGTCGACCTTACCCCTGCCAGGTATGAGAAAACAAACCGTAATCGCAGAGTCATTTACGTAAGTTTTTCCTTAACACGGCAATATAATGCAACTCAGTCTTTGATTTCATGAAATTTTTTTTATGGGGATATTTAATTGAATATACAGGCATTATTTAAATATGAAAATCTTTCTTTTTTGTTTCAAATTGACGCAGTTAGACACTGTGAAAATTTTGGCTATCTACTGTAGGTTCGTCTCCCCTATATTTATATTATTTGTTTGTTCTTTAAGAAAATCCATATCAACCAATTGATTAATTGATTAATGCTTCTTTATCACAATTTTCTTCGCATATCTCCTAAAATATGCACTGTTAAATAAAAAAATATAAGCCAAAAATACTCATTTTAATGAGCCGCATCTTTTACAATCTGTATAATTTTGCGTTATGATCTGCCATTTTCGAGAAGAATTTATTTTTCTGTGAAAACAGCTAAATTTGCGATGAGCATCCTCTAAATATTATCCGATTTATTTCTCCTTCCACGTGGTTCATTTTTAACTTAAAAGGAATAAAAAATCGAAAATGCAAGTTGAGATTTGGATTTCTTTTTTTTTAAACATTTTTAACACCCCTGATGTGCATGAATCCTAGTTACAGGGTGCCTAGTCAAAAACTTCTTATACTTGTACAATGGGTTTATGGATGATTTTATAATTTAAAATTATTACGACATATTTGTTTTAAGTCCAGATATTGGCAGAACCTAAGGAAGAATCAGCACAGCTTTGTTAATACGTCGATTATATTCTACGGAAATTTACCTTTAAAATAAGCCCAAGAAAATTGAAATATGGAAGTTATTCAAAATTTAGGAAATTTTTTTTATTTAGAATTTCTCGGAATATTTCTGGAAGAGTGGTCAAAAATACTTCAACCTAGTATTATTGGACGCAGAAATTTTATATCTTTCATCCTGCTTTGAGCAAAAAAATTTAATTTGTTTTATCAAAATTAGATGATATTATGCAACTAACAAAAGCCAGGTAGTCCATTACTTCTTGTCCATTACTTCTTGCCCATACTTCTTCTTCTTCTTCTTCTTCTTCTTATTTAATATTTGTTTCATTTTGTTATAGTTCTTGAACTTGTGGAAACAATTTTCAATATAAAATATTCGCTCTTCAAATTGATGATCACTCAAAACGACACATACAAAAAGTATAACCAAATTTTTAAAAATTACTTGGAAAAACGTCCACCTTACATGTCAGGGTGTCTATTCAACCCCCAGAAAGTTGGCACCCCAAATTTAAAAAAAACCAAATTTTCCACGAGTTCCCTGTTTGTCAGTAATAGTTCTATGGTTCTAGGAGGGGTGCAGTGATAGTTCTGTTCT
>JAUMHM010000079.1:22129270-22139493 GCA_032362435.1 Melikaiella ostensackeni
AGTGTTGGATTATCGTTGTCGCCAATCAAAGTTGAAAGATGTACTCCCTCTTCTTGTAGGACAGAATTTTTACAAAACAAGTCAATAGCCATCAATGATTCCATTGATTTAGAACTGCCCACATGATCTCGTCTGCAGTCGTGATCACTGAGATCGTGCCCTAGCAAACATAGAACACATCTTTTACTTTTTTTAGAGTAAACTACGACTTGTTTGTTTTATATCCAACGCCTGAGCAATGCCCCGTATAACTATCATATGATCTACCAGATCCTTTTTTTTGCCATCCGGCATCGAACGAGATGGTCAAACCAATACTTTTTTAGGTGCTCCAACCTCTGCGTCAGAATTCGTTCTTGTAGATTGTTTGGTAGCTTCTTCAGATTCTACTACGTTGGATTGTGTTTCTTTAGACTGAGCTTCGTTAATCTCCGCTTGTTTAGAATTCTCTCCAACTTCTGTACATTCTGCTTCTTTGGGATCTGGTACTGTAGCCACTGCTTCTATAGAAGTGCTGTGGATATTAAATTTCATTGTCAGCTAGTAGCAAAAGAAAAATAATTAAATGACGAATAATGGGATGCTTTGGTATTATTTCAAATAAACAATCTTATCGCCTTATACATTGAATAAATATTCATTTCGAAGCAAGTTTAGACTTTAGAATCACTTATTAAATTTATTTTTGGTTGAATTTTCTATCATAATTACCTCTTTCATAATTAAAATTGTGAAAATTGTTTACTTGAAGAAAATAAAAATTATATTTTACAGAGGCTTTTCTTGTTTATAAATAATAAACTTGACAGTTCTTTGAGGTTATGTATTATGTGTCGAAAAATGCCCATATGGTAAATGAATGCATTTTAATCAAATAAAATAGAATGGCCAAAAGTGGAACATATCTATAAAGCTTTTCCAACCGCGGAAGTCAGGCATCTCCGAGAGATAATGGCGATTTCAGGATGAGGAAAAACATCAACATCCAGGTTCCTGCTAAGCCCCAAGATCTGGCTCAAATGAATGACGCCCTTCGTGAGGATCTCTTGGAGGAGCCCGACTTCTGGACCACCACTTGTTCAGTTTATGATGCGGTGGGAGCTTTGGCCGATTCAAATCGAAGGGTAAAGCCGATAGCTCAAGAGACCAAAAGACGCTTGCATCAACTAAACAAGAAGATTAGCTGGGCTAGACAGAACGCGTCCCGTATTCAGTGTGTGATTGACTACATAACATGGGATAAGCCTTTTACGGTAAAGATCCAAAAGTTCGCTCACAAACTCCACCATCACACATTGAACAAGTCAAAGCTGCTGACTATTAAGCAGCACATTGCTGACGAAATACGAGTGGTATCTGACGGCAGGAGGAGAATACAGAAAAGGGAGAGAGGGCTCAGGGAGGATCAACAGTTTCTCGCTGACCTATTGCGCCTTTTCAGTGACCCGCCTGTTCCTGTCAATAATCCTCCTACCTCCGAGCAGGTGGAGACATTTGGAGAATGATATACAAAGTTCAACACTCATCATCCGAGGAATGATGTCCACCAATCACTGCCGAAGAGGTGAAGAAAGCACTGAGGGGCACGAAGAAATCCACTGCCGGACCGGATGGTATCAGAAGCTTCTGGTGGAAGAAGTTCACCTCTACACACCATAATCTGGCCCGGATCTAAGCTCGATCTAAACAACTTGTCCAACCCAAGGAACTACAGGCCAATAAATTATCTGAATGCGCTGTATATGACATTTACAGCTATCCTGAACGATAGAATTGTTCGGCCAATTGGACTTGCGTGGAGAGAGATCTACGAATAGCGTGGATCGGAAAGAAGCGTAGCAGGCTGTCGGGGAAACCCGCTTCTCGACAGAAGCGTCTGCAAAGATGCTGCAGTCTACAATCGCAATCTGTCGATGACCTGGATTGATTACCAGAAAGCTTTCGATTTGACCTCCTATAGACTTATCATCTGTCTATTAGAAGGCTTGAAGGTTCATCCACGCATAGTGGGATGAACTTTTGCCACTATCTCTCGCACTGCGCAATTCTCATGGGTACCTTTGCGCAGGATCTAATAATCCTGAACATAAAGTCACTCATATATTTTATATGGATGACTTGAAGATCTATGCTTCTGGAACACAGCATCTGAAGGATGCTCTTAAGGTCGTCGAGGGGTACACACGAGAAATTGATATGATCTTTGGATTGGACAAGTTTGCCAAGATTCATTTGAAGCGAAGGCGACTTGCAAGCAACTAACATGCTTGCCGTTCCGATTTTACTCTATTCATTTGGTGTGCTTCCATGGACGAAGCATGAGCTCACGACCATCGATATCGCCACACGTCATGCATTGCGCATATGCAGAGGAGCTTGCATATCAACTATAGTAGTCTGCTCCGCGCTTATACATCCCACACCGTAAAGGCGGGAGCGGACTTCTATATATCCAGTGTCTTCATGACCGAATTATTTACGACCCTGAAGTTTCCTATACCTATGGATTTCCAAACTTTTGTCAAGTATTATAAACAAACTAAGGGTCCGATCAAAAAACCAAGAACACCTTTTTTATCCGACTTCGAAATCTCCAAATGCGCATTTTTTAAAACAATTGCATAATTTTTTAAGGTTGTACAATTGTTATAAACAAACGAGAGGTCTGATCAAAAAACGGAAAACACCCTTTGATTTGTCTCAAAAATATCTGGATGCGACTTTTTTATTTTTTTTTTAAATTTTTCAAACAATTGCATCATTTTTTATTAATGTCAAACTTTGCGAATCATTATAAACAAACTAAGAGTCCGATGAAAAACCCGAAAACACCCATGGGTTCGCCTGCAAAATATCTGCGACTGAATGATCTAAATGATGAATGAACTAAAAATTATGAACTAAAATGAATGAACTAAATGATCGAATGAATGCAACATTTTTTTCAAATAATTTTTTGAGCAATTAAATCATTTTTTTAGGTTCTGTTATTCTTATAAAGAAATATGATTATATCACACCAACTTTGAGAATGTAGTCAAAATCAACCTGTGAATAGATCTCAGATACTTCGTTATTATATTCAAAAACCAATTGTTTAAACAAATTAATTCTTAATAACCTTTTATTTAACATTTTATCGACTGTTTACAGCAATTTCAAATTTTATATATACATACGATGCTTCAAGAGAATCGTTGGCAACAAAAGTATCTCCTATAAACTTTCAATTCAACAAAACAATGTTGTTAACAGTTTTTCTACCTCAACTATCCAAAGTGGATATGATCGACGACTCATATATGGATTTCCAAACATTTGTCAAGCATTATAAACAAACTAAGGGTCCGATCAAAAAACCAAGAACACCTCTGTATTCGTCTCCGAAATTTCTAAATGCGCATTTCTTTTAAACAATATTTTAAAAAATTGCATCATTTTTAAGGTTGTAAAATTGTTATAAGCGAATGAGGGGTCCGATCAAAAAACGGAAAACACCCTTGGGTTCGTCTCAAAAATATCTAGATGCGACTCTTTTCTTTTTTTTTAAAACAATTTGAATAATTTCAAACTTTGCAAAGCATTATAAACAAACTAAGTGTCCGATGAAAAAACCGAAAACACCCATGGGTTCGCCTGCAAAATATTTAAATGCGACATTTTTTTAAACAATTTTTTGAACAATTTCATCATTTTTTTAAGTTCTGTAACTCTTATAAACAAATATTATTATTTCGCACCAACTTTTAGAATGTAATTAAAATCAACTTGTGAATAGATCTCAGATACTTTGCTATTATATTTAAAAACCAATTGCTTAAGCAAATAAATTGTAATGACATTTTATTTAGCATTTTATCAACTTTTACAGCAATTCCAAAGCTTATGTACACATATGATGCTTCAGCAGACTCGTTAGCAACAAATGTGTCTATTTTCTATTTTCTACCTCAATCATCCTAAGTGTATATATGCGTTTCGACAATTTAAATTTTAATAACGTTATGTATATATTTCATTTCTTACGCAAGCAAGCGATGCTATAATAGACTTGTTAGCAACAAAAGCTTCTGCTCTAAGCTTTCAAAGTAATAAAACAGTGTTGTTAATAATTTTTCTACCTACATTTAACACAAGAGTAGTACTTTTATAAACAAATATATTAATTGCACATTAAGTTTGAGTATCTGATCAAAATCGCCTGAATGTAATTATCTATTATTAGACTATATTGCTTTTAACCTTACACAACAACATCACTCATATTATCTAATATAAATGTTTGAATAAATACAATGCCATACAAATACATTACATTTTTACTAATATCGCTGGAGAAGTTTCTGACAGATTAATTTTCATTATAGAATCTACTCAATTATTTACATATGTACTCGTATATATTTACTCATATTCAATATATTTATTTACAATTATATTACACTAATTCTCAAAGATGAAAATGTATCATTTGAATTGTTGTATGCGCAGTTGCGAAAAGTTTTGCCAAAAGCATGAGATACAAATAGCTTTGCGGTTAAAATTTGCAACTACATTCTTATCTTTCTACGAAGTTGTCAACTGTTTTTCCCTCTGTTACGATTTGATCCTCTTTTCAATCAAAACTTGACACCTTGGGATTCAGTGTGACAAAAAAGAAAGAAATCTAGGCCCGTTAAAACATTCGCTGATCATACTGATTGTAAACATTCTGGCTGCAATGCGAAGTACAAATTTGCAGGTGTTGTTTGTGAGAATACCACCATGCGATTAACTTACCAATTACGTGTAGTGTAAAAAGATTGTTTTTGAAATAGCAACTGTTACATATGAGATCTAATCCATTGCAAGATGAGCAATATATGAAATTAGATGAATGAGTAGCAAAAAAGGAAACTAGAAATCAGTTAAATCCCTTAAAGCACTTTAAAAGGTTAGATCGAAATTTATAGATTCAGGCAACAGGATTGATCTTTTAATACAGTTTATTATTACGAAAACGGATAATCATTTATTTAAAAGGCGATCGTTAAGCTGTTCACATTCTTACTAAGTATGCCTACTAGAGCATATCGGCTCTCAACGAATACTTTCTTTAGACAAAATGATTTTAAAATTCGATGTGGTTATTCGAAAACCGTTTCCCTAATTGATTAAAGTTTACTTGTATACTGGCGTCATTAAAATTTTTAGTTAACTACTTACATTATTTGAAATAATCACAAACAATCTCACCGATTGGGCGGCAAATAAAATAAACGCTATCATGAAAGCTTGGAATAAACCTTACATTATTGCATATTCAACAGCTGCTCACGAAATTTTCAAGGGCAAAAAAGGAGAAAGTTCTCTTTCATGTAAATCCTAGCATGTCAGCCATACTTCATGAAGGTGTTTTCTTACTTTTTATACAAGCAACACGTAAAAGGTAAAAATAAAAGATAATTCTCGAGTGCATTCTTCTGATCGGAAGGATGTTTTACGCAGAGTGTTTCGATATTATATTATCACCAATAAAAAATCCGAAAGGAGTAATAGATGCAATAGTTAAAATTCGAAGAAACGAAGCAGTAGATTTTGAAGAAGTTGACCACCGAAATGATGTGGAGAATTATAATAAAAACGAAGAAGCAATGTTGGAGTTAAAAACAAATACTCTTTACAAGAAAAGTATTTTTTACACCAACTTTCAAAAAGTTTATTAAAAAGTTTTACTTTCTGTCGAAAAAAATAGACAGAAGATGAAGACAATGATATTGCCTGGAATGGGTTTTTAGAACATTTGCAGAAAAGGATACTACCGTTTTACAGTTTCTGTGCTGGAATCTTCAAGGGCAAGGACTGCACTTGTGAAGGAACAACCAACATAAAAATTGGACGTATAGTATCGAAAGTGGAAGAAACAATCCATGCGTCGTTGGAAGAAGTTTGATTAATGCAATCCTTTCATATAAAAGGAACGCATGTAATGCCAAAGCAGCACACCAACATTGACGAAGATTCGAATGGCTGATAGAATAAAAAGATCGTTAGTTTGCTCCAAATGCTACTAAGAATTATGTTGTTGCCTGCAAAAAAAAATGAAAAAGGAGTAAGATATTTTCTAGTACGTTGAAGACTACAGAACTTTTTACGACGATGCTTGGCTTTTCAATGGGGTTATCGATTAATGCGTGACTACGACTCTAAAATATCAGCTAAAATATCAGTGTGAGTTGTGTGTTAGATAAATATAGAAATAATGGTTAGGGTGTAGGTTAGTTCAAAAATAAAAAAGTTTGAGAAATGCAATGTGCTTTTGGAAATTCTTTTTGGTAGAAGGACAGTTTCTAATTGATTTAATTACGATTTAAGTGCATGAAATGCAAATCGACTAGTTATCCTTCAAAATTAGTTTATATCAATGTTTTAATGTTTCTGCAAAAAAGTGCCCGTGTGGTGTATTCCACTTTCCACAAGAGGATCTTTTTCTGCATGGGTGTTTTCGGTGTTTTCATCGGACACTTAGTTTGTTTATAATTCTTTGCAAAGTTTGAAATTATTAAAAAATGATGCGATTGTTTGAAAAATTGTTTTAAAAAAAGAAAAAAGTTGCATCTAGATATTTTTGAGACAAATCCAAGGGTGTTTTTTCTTTTTTGCTCAGAGCCCTCGTTTGTTTATAACAATTGTACAACCTTAGAAAATGATGCAATTCTTTAAGAAATTGTTTTTAAAAAATGCACATTTAGAGATTTTGGAGGCGAATACAAAGGTGTTCTTGGTTTTTCGATCGGACCCTTAGTTTGTTTATAATGATTTACAAAAGTTTGGAAATCCATAGATACAGGAAACTTCAGGGTCGTAATTATCTTGGGTACAGCTCACATCGTCGCAAACGAAGGAGATCCTCTCCTGAAAATGGTCAGGAACCACGAGATGATTGGCAAAGGAGCGTTCCTCTACAAAGCCGCAGAACAGGCGGCCGAGACCCTTGGTCTGGATCTTAACATCAGAAATGAGGAAAGTGCATTACTCCATCTGGATCCTCACTTCTTAAAGCCCGAGTGAAGAAAGCAGAGTTTGACAACTTCCTCGAATAGTACCGCGACTAGAAAATGCATGGAAACTTTCACAGAAATGTAAAAGATCAGTCTTTGTTGATGGAAATAACGTTTGCTTTCCATAAGTCATCCGGACCCCTAAGAGTTCTCTATTACCATCTTTGTCGCTCTTATAGTGTTAGCCGCGAGCCTGTCCTGCCGAACACTCCCAGAGAGATATAGTCAGTTGTCAAGAACAAGTTGTGCAAAATTTATTGGAACTTCCAATTCAGGTTTGAAGATCATATAGAACACTCAAGGCATGACTTCGTACTCCTTGGCAAGGAGAAACGAAGTATGTTCATGATCGAATTCTCGGCTCCGGCCGACGCCAACATCACAGTCAAGGAGAAGAAAAAGGGGCAGATGTATCATGACCTTATAAGGGACCTGCGGGAAATGTACCAAAAATATTGGGTTAAAATTATTGTCCTTGTCATCGGTGCTCTCGGAGGTGCGAAACCATCACGGGTTCGTAACCTCAATGTCATACCCGCGTGCCAAAAAAATGTCAAAGTACTTACGAGATGGATGCAGAGAGCTGTTATTCTTGAGTTGCTCCGTGTTCTTAAGACTCACGAGGGTTTCGCCATTCCTTCATCGTGATTCCATCGTACCATGTGGTCGCCCATCTTACGGTTGTGAGGCGTGGCCATATGTATAATTTACCTCGGTTCTACTGGGAGCCAATGTCATTTTCCTGGATGGCGGTCACTCCTAGGGGGACCTTGCGGTGGTTGTTTGACCAATTTGTTTTCAATTATGTATACACTTTTATAATATTTAACATCGTTCGCGAGAAAAATTTGAGAAAGGAATTTTCTGAAAAAAAATCTCATGGACACGAAAATGGTTTGGCACGCACAAAACTCAGATAATGTCTTCTTTGTGCAAGCTAGAATTTTTAATATGTATTCAATAAAATAAAAAATTTTGGTTTTCTATCAAATTCGACTTTATTTTCACAGCTGAATTTTGAAAAAAAGAAAAGTTGATTTTATGATTCAAGAAGACAATAGAGAGAGTCTAGATTAGATGTAAAACACTCACGAGGTTCTAGAAAATGGCTACCTGTTTAAAAATTACAACACTTGCTGAGTGTTTGAAATTTACAAAACTTGTGATTATTTTCTGAAAAAATGAATTAAGATCGATCACAAGAATAAGAATACGCTTTGAAAAGTTTTCTGGGTAGTATTTTCATTGCGGAAGGCAACGAAAGGAGTCTAGATTTGACGTGAAATACTCACGAGCTTTTTAAAAAGAGTTAAGTGTTCAAAAATTACAAAATTTGCGACTATTTTAAAAAATAAAGTACTAAACTCGATCACGACGTTAAAATGATGTTTTCGAATGTTTTTGGCTAGTTTCTTGATCAGAGAAAATAACAGACGAGGTTTTACTTTGACGACGGACTCTTATTTTTTTTTTTATATCATTAAATGTCATCAAAGTTGGAAATTTTTTACACTTTTTATGATTTTCAGGAAATAATGCTTTACTTCCGGTGACATGTTTTGAATTTATGTTTTAGAAGTTTCTTGGATAGTTATGCTACCACGAAGATAGAAGATAGACTTTCTTCGTTGTCTTCCTCAATCGAAAAAGTGCTCAAAAAACTTTTGAAACCGTATATTGTCATTTTGTGATGAAGTTCAGTGCTTTTTTTAAATTATCACAAGTTTCCTACATTTCAAACAATTTGACATTTTGTAAAAGCACGTGAGTGTTTCACGTCAAAATAGACTTTCTTCGTTGCCTTTCTCAATTGTACAGCTACCTATAAAACTTTCGAAACCGTTTTTCTAATCTGCTTATAGAATTTAGTTCTTTATTCCTGACAATAATTACACGTTTCGTAAATCTTAAACACTTAGCCAGTTTCCGTAGATGCGTGTACCAGTGGGGAACGATTAAATAACTAATTACAATAACTAATCATCAAGCTATGGCTGGATCAGGCCTCACTAGTGCGCACATGAAATAAAAATATGCAAGGTATTTTTTTAGGTAGAAATTTTATCAGAGAAAAAGATCCTGGTGGACTAGGTTTGTGGAGGCATTTAATTATGTTCGTTGATTAGAAAGAACCAATACAAGTAGAATGAAACCTATTGGTAAGAGAGTCGTCAAAAAATTAATCTTCGGAGGTGTGTCTGCAGTTGAGAATGCACCTGAAAACAAATTAGTTCGTAACTTTTCGTACATGCGTATAAGTAATTCAAAGAACTGAAAAATATTTAATTGTTTCAGAGGAATTATGAGAATTCAGAGAAATTAGAAGAATTCAGAAAATTCCAAAGAATCCGAAGGTTTCAATTGTATTCAGAGACTTAAAATGAATTGAGAGAATTAATGACAATTCAGAAAAATTAAAAGAATTGGAGAAATTCAAAATAATTTATGATGTATTGTAAAGATTTAAAGAGGATCACAAAAAAAACTTTAGAAGAATTCAAAGGAATACAAGTGAATTCTAGGAATTCGCTTACTAATTTGGTTTCTTGGGGAAAAGATATTTTCTAAGTTTTGTACCTCGTCGCCAAACTGCCGTGTATAGTTGCATCAGTGACAATGGGTAATCTTCAATTGTTAATTACTCAGTAATTATTAACTTTACACAATTATTTTTTTTATGTCGTACTTATGAGGAATTCAAAAATATAAAATTGTACCTTGGCTACTGGGACACCATGTACAATAGTTATATCACAAGTATATAACAAATATGTAACAGTAATATAACTGTTATGTGATAGTTATGTAATAATTGTGCAACTATCATACAAAGGTTATGTAACTATCATTTAAGGGATCATTCAAGTTTGCACGCGAGTGTTCGAACGGCCCGCTTTGTGGCTACGGAACTGCTCGACTCCGCTGCGCATACTGCACCTCTCGTTCTACCCTTTGGACCCTCTCGAAATTCTAGGAACATCCTAAGCCGATGGACCTTATATCGGGTTTCCAGTGTATTTCAAATTTTTGTTATTTTATTAATTTGTAATTTTGTAATTTTGTTAACCGTTCAAACAAATATTTGTTTTTTCATAAGATCGAAATGAAATCTACTCTCTTATGAAAATTTTTTTGTGTACCAAAAAAGGAACACCCAAAAATTTCACAAATCAAAAATAGACT
>JAUMHM010000079.1:22142563-22161533 GCA_032362435.1 Melikaiella ostensackeni
CATTTCGTGTGGATATAAGTTGTTTGAAAAAAAATTCTGACGTTGCTCCAGTTTTAATTTCTTCGAGAAAATTTTTTCACAAATTTCCACCCAAATGATGTATACAAACGTAACTTACTGTTTCCTTTGCATTTCCCAAAGTTTCAGAGCGATATTTTATTTACAAAAAGAGTAAATCGTTCCAAAAATGAAGAATAAAAATCGAGCATTAGCTTGGTCACGTGACTCCTGTTAGACATGCCCTTATGCAAAAAAAAATTGTTTACCTACAATTTTTCTCTTTTTTTCAGTCCAAAAATTGATAATACAATTTATTTTCTCCTTTTTAACGTAAAAAATTGTTTTCTTTTCAAATTTTCTCAATTTTAAATTTAAAAAAATTTTCACTTTTGAAATTTCGCCTCCTTCAAACAAAAAAATTAATTTTCTCTCTTTCAGCCCAACAAACATTTTTTACTTTGCAAATTTTCCCTCTTGCAGCCCGACAAACATTTTTCACATTGCAAATTTTCCCCGTTTCAAGTGGAAAAATTTTTTAGTTTCCAAGTTACCCCCTTTCAAGTCGAAAATTGTTTACTTTTTGAGTATCCTTCTTTTTAGCCTTGAAAATTTATTACTTTTAAAATTTTTCCCCATTCAACTCAAAAAATTGTTTACTTTTTAAGTTTCTCCTCCTTCTACCTAAAAATTCTCTTCTTTTGAAATTTTCTGTCTTTCAAACGAATAAATTGTTTACTCCAAGTTTTTCCATTCCAAAATAGAAAATATTTTTATATTTAAATTCTTGTTTATTATGACTCATTAGGCAAATAGAAAAATGTGTTTATAATTTTTAAGAGTTACTACTATAGGTCTTGGATCGAAAGATTAGGAATTTTCTAAATCTCAAATGATGAGATGATTTTTTTTTAATTTATACAATAATTAAATCGGTTCATACGTATATATTACTTTGCCCAAATAAATAAAAATTAGGACTCTTTAAATTTCTGCATTTTTCTAAAGCCTCGAACAAAATATTGATGCTAATACAAATGACAATGAAGATCTCTTACTTAAAAATCGATTCGATTCGATCCCTTTCTTTATGTTTAAGTAACTCCAAATTAATCCAAGGGCATTCGATACTCTTCGTTGGAATATCAGCCAATCGTCTGGCTCTTTGAGCCAAAAATTTTGCAGTCGCTGGTCTCAAAAGTGTATTTCCCAAAATTTCTAAGTAATATCGAGTCGCCTCCTGCAATCCTTCAGTTTATAAAATCTTAATTAAATATTTCCATTCCAGACCAAATAATTAGTTAAATTTAAATCAAAATTAATAATAGGTTCCAAAATAATAATACATTATTAAAAAATGGATTTTAAAATATAAAGTTAAAAGCAATACCTAAATCTTTTTCCAAACATGTACTGAGTAAAAGAATCGATCTGTTGACTTGTTCCAAAACAGGTTCGACAACATGGAATTTCAATTTCTTTCTTGGATGTTTGTAGGAGGAAGAAATTGTTTTTACTAAATGTCTAGCATCCGCTTGACCCACAAGTAAAAATTCCAAAGAATCCGACTCGTCTTTTACTTCCACTTGTAAATCCAAAGGAGGGCTTAACCCCCACCACATTTTAAAAAAAATTTCCAGAACGATTACAACTTTTGAGATTTGCCTGTCAAAACTCAAAAAACTAAAATATTCCTCTCTAATTTCTGATTTCCTCAGACATTCGTTTCTATGTTTATTTCCACAGCAACAGAATGTGTTTACAGTTAACGGAAGGCGCTCGTTTCAAATCTACTAGTTTCTAATTGACTACTTATTGTATGAAATTTTATTCGATTTTTGACAATTTTATTTGTTCCTTGAATTTTATTATTCATCTGACTTGACTTACATCTTAACTTTTTATTAAATTTAAAACTAATAGTAAAAAAGAACTATAAATATTCATTTCTGCAGAATACAAAACTCACTTGTTTGTAAACTAATTAATGTATGTAAACTATTCGTGTAAATTAATTAACTCACAAATTTCCTGATCGCAAGTTGTGGAAATCAATGATTCAAAAAGTCTTTGTCGAAAATTAGCAAAAAATACGAAGTAAGCAAATTGAAAACAATAGTTCAAAATAAAATTTCAAAGTAGGAAAATTAGAGAAATAGTCTTTTCACATTTCCTCCCTTTCAAGCCGAAAAACTGTTTACTTTCCCAATTTTTCCTCTTTCAAGTCGAAAAATTATTTATTTCTTAAGTTTTCTCTCTTTCAACTAGAAAATGGCCTACTTTTCAACTATTCTCCCCTTCAAGCGTAAAAATGCATTGTTTTGTTCACAATTTTTTTCACATTTCTCCCTATTCAATTTGCAAAATGTTTACTTCTTAAAACTTTCCTTAGAACTCTACTGGGAGGTTATGAATGTTATATATTTCTACTACGCAGCGATAAGGACAAGAGACACTACGCAGAACACTACTGCGAAGTCATAAATTCCGCACCACTTCTGCACATGCGTGAAAAGTGACGTCATTTTCAAATAAATCTAGCGCGTAATTTAAATACCAAATATTACTTTTTTGCTTTAATATTAATATTGTATTATTTTTTTGTAAACTTATAATGTGAAAGTTATTTTTCTGCGATCTGTCAATCAATTAAGGAGGAATATGCAACACTTTGAGATCATGATATCTGGAAAAAAATTTGTAGATACGTTGTTATAAAATACAAAAAGAGTTGAGAAGATTACTTATTTCGTGAGAATTCCATAATACTACGTATAATGCGCTGCTTCTATTTCTAAATTTTTCAGATACAACCTATACTATATGCATAAATAAGAAATACTTTTTCACTATCAGATAGTCATAATTATGCACTAAAACATTTCGAAAATAGCTCTTTACCTCTATACCTATAAATTCAATTAAATATGATTATTGAAGTTTTCACTGACATGAAAAATCATGGTTAGGTTTGGCAATTGAACGGAAGTTGAAAACGAATTGACTTCATTTTTGTGTGTGTTATTCTGTTGGTACCCCTGTTGGCATTTAAAATATTTGAGTTGGTTTTTCACAAAAATGGCTTCCTCGTGCAAAATTGAAAAATTGCACGTCAATTTTCGTCAACATGTTGATTTACACCACTTTAAAATGATTTTGTAAATATTAATCGGCGTTAAAATCCCAGTTTTCAATTTTATCAAACCCTAAGAATGGTTAATTCTTCAATTTATTCATTTTTTAAATTGAATATCTTAGATTTTAGAATAAAAATATCTGATTTACATGATTCTATTATGTAAATCCATGAAACGCAGTGAAAATGACGCAGAATTAATACAACTTCCTCCTTAACCGAGTTGATAAAAAAAGGGCAAAGTTTGTTTTAAATGAAAAAAGATCATTTTCGACATTTCAATTCCGCGCTAGAATTATTTGAAGAGTGACGTCACTTTTCATGCATACGCAGTAGACTTCTATAACACTCACAGCTGCGCAATCGAGTGCAAAGGTATCAATTTTTTTGCAGTTTACCTTTAATTTAGAAAAAATTTTCAACTGAAAGTTTTTAATTATCCAAAGTTTGGAAGTTACTACTGACTTTATCTAAATATAGTTTTTTTTTTAAATCTACTCACAGTACTTTTTCTCACAACCTGCCAGCGGAGAGGCTTCACCTGGAGAGTGATGAATAAATTTTATTATTAATTTAAAATTATCTATAAATTTGAGGTTGAAAAAATATGACAAATATTTGCAAGTCTCACAGTTTTTGGCGAAAATCTTCCAAGAATATCGTTTGCTTCCTTGGGATTCAGTTTTTCTTTAGTTTGAAAGGCGCCAGACTAGAAATTAAAAATTAAGCCAAAGACGCCGGCAAGCGCCCTCAAGGAAGGGTTTCGTCGGCTACAGGATTCGAAAGTTTTCCGAACCATGAAAACGAATTTCTTCATTTGAGCTGTCCTCGCGGAAAATCTAACTAAAGAAAAGGTAAGAATTTCCGGCGTAGTCGACGAAATCCTAAAAAATGAAAAAAAAAGAGTATGCTTAATTGAAAATTATGAACTTTAATTATAAATTAACATTTTTATTGTAAAAACCTTGGCTTGCAGGATCAAAATAAGGGCCTTCCGGATCCTGCATTCCTAAAACTTTTCTGATTAACGATCCAGTGTTTGTCGAAGTATGTAACAACAGCACACGAATCGATTTTCCAAAATGGAGCAGAACCCGATTGATAGTTCGAAATTTTATATTCAAGGTGACCAATTTATGTTCTGTAATAAAAGAATTCAAAAAATCTAACACAGCTCAATAAAAGTGTTTGAATTGAATTTAGGTTTCAAATTATCAACATAAATGGGAAAAGGCACTGTCTTCTAACAACGGCACGTTTTTTAGTTGCAAACCATAATTCTAAAGTCAATTTAACGTCGGATTCTCTATCGCTACCTAAAATCGAAATCTGTTATATATAAAAAAATAATTTTCAAATGTGATTTAAAATTAATTTAAGAAAAATAGGATGCGAATTAAAAGGAGAATTTCTAAATCAACAAAAAATTTGCAAGATACAATTTTTTATACAGGGTGTCTACTAATTTTCGCTCACCAAATTCTTGGTTATTTCCTGGTTTTTCCCCGGTTCTAAATATAAAATTTCCTCTTACTAGAAGCGCGAATAAAATGCATCTAGCGTAAGGTTTTCCCATGTGTAATTTTATGCATGATACCTTATTATATTTAAGCAAAATAATATTTTTCTAACTTATGGTGTCTGAAACTTACAAACAAATATAATGCAATTTTGATGCTATAATGATCTATGTAGATTCGGTTAACATGACAGTTGTTATTTTTTATAAACATATCTTTCGTTAATTATTCTGGCATTCTGATTGGTAAATAATTATAAGATATAACTCTGAATTTCTTTGGTATTAGCATTTCAAAGAAATTCACAAAGATTTCAAAAGATTTCAAATCATTTCACAAAGCTTTCACAAAAATTTCAAAATATTTCAAAACATTTCAAAAGATTTCAGAAGATTTCCAAGATTGGTAAATGATTCAATTTCAAAGATTTCCAAAAGATTTTGAAGATTGGTAAATAATTATTAGATATAATTCATAACAATTCAGAAAATTTCAGAGATTTCGCAAAGTTTTCCAAATTTCACAAAGATTTTAAAGATTTCAAATATTTTTAAACATTTCAGAAGATATCAAAGATTTCGCCAATTACAACATTTCAAAGAAATTCACAAAGATTTTAAAAGATTTGAGATCATTGCACAGAGATTTCAAAACATTCCAAAAAATTGTAATCACTTCACAAATATATCTAAATATGTTAAAAATTTCAAAAGATTTAGAATAATTTCGCAAAGAATCAAAAGATTTCGAAGGACTGTAAATCATTTAACAAAAATTTCAAAAAATTTCAAAGCAATGTAAATCATTTCAGATATTGTTAAATAATTCTTAGATATAATTCAGAAATTCAGATTTCAAACATTTCAGTGAAATTTGCAGATTTCAAAAGATTATAAAACATTGTAAATTATTTCACAACGATTTCAAAAGATTTCGAAAAAAAAAAGATTAAAAAATTATTATTATTAATAATAAATATATTTAATGTATGTGACCGGCTCTGAAAAAAGGGATCTAGTGGCTAATATTAAGGTTTCGAGGAAAACGCATTTTAAGTTTGTCCACACTTTTCCGTCGATCTATGCTTGTTTAGCGCAATTTTTAGTCGACAAAATGTTCTTAT
This sequence comes from Melikaiella ostensackeni, assembly GCA_032362435.1. NCBI lineage: Eukaryota > Metazoa > Arthropoda > Insecta > Hymenoptera > Cynipidae > Melikaiella > Melikaiella ostensackeni. Next base: position 22,148,340 of record JAUMHM010000079.1, read on the forward strand.
GGGTTTTTTGGGTCGCTGAGTTCGAATTTGAAGACAGAATTGCCAATTTCAAAATAGCCGACACAAATTTGCGGACCCAAAATTTAGAAAATGTGCCATACTTGGACTTTTTTGATAAAATGCTGACTGAGGGTATTTCTTGGGTCACTGATTCCGAATTTGACGTTATTAATTACAAATTAGCTGACTAAACAATATTGTTTGGAATATTTTTTTTCATAAATACTTTATTTGTTTTAGAAAATTGTTTAAACAATTAACGACAATCTTGTCGACCAATTACAATGGATATTTATAATTAGGATGCTTTTCTCGATATGTTAAGTTAAAGTTACCCTCTAGATCTCTCAGTGCATATAAATGTATTAGAGGCGAATCGATTATCCTATATCTATATTCTGACGAAAAAGTAGTTTCGTTCAACACTGTCTAACTTCGCGAAATTTTGATCAATCGATCTCTGGCAAATTGCATGTAAAAATATAAGATTTCAAATTACTGAAACCATCAAAACCTTAAATTCAATTTCTTAACAACTGTTCCTGGAAGTAAAGGAGTACGATGACAGGCCTCCAGTGTTCAGTATGGACTACTGAATCGAAATTTAATTGTTCCCGCGTGAGTGGAACACCCCGAAAGTGTGTGCCATACATAGGTGCTCAGAATGTGCATGACACGCTCTGCACCTATCGCTAGAAACTTCTTGACGTAACATGCGGCTACGGTATACCAAGATGGAAAGGACACCGTCCTGACACCCGAAAATCAGAGCCTCTATGCCTGAATTGAGTCCGGATGATTTAAGGAAGGCAAACGTTAACTCCATCGACAAGGACTAATCTTTCACATTTCTGTGAAAGTTTTCGTGCATTTTCTTGACATAAAGCTGTTCGAAGAATTTTTCTTTGCTCACCCATGCTTTGAGAAGTGAGGCATCTAGATGAAGTAATGCACTTTTCTCACTCCCGATTTTAGGATCCAGGCCAAGGGTCTCGGCCGCCTGCTCCGCGACTTTGTAAAGGAACGCTCCTTGGCCATTCATCTCGTGGTTCCTGACCATTCTCAGGAGAGGATCTCCTGAATGGAGCAAATGGAAGGTCATTTGTCACGATGTGAGCTGTAGGCAAGCCAAGGTAATTCGGTCATAAAGACACAGGATATTTAGAAGTCCGCGCCCACATTTACGGCGTGGGATGTATAAGCGAGAAATGGACGAGTTGATATGCAAGCCCTTCTGCATATGCATGATGCTATTGGAAGAACAAATCTGTCAAAGAAAACGCTTGTTTCTGCTTCGGAAAGCCTCCTCCACTGATGTTATATCCTGAATGCGGCTCTGTGGCATGCCTAGGTATAGGTAGGTCTTTCCAGCACCAAGGTGTTTAATAACACTCCTATCCACGAGCTCCGGGTCGTTGCGAACGTTAGCAAGTTGTCCTCGCTTCAGATGAATCTTAGCGCACTTGTCCAGTCCAAACTCCATACCAATTTCTTCTGTGTACCCCTCGACAATCTTTAGAGCATCCTTCAGATCCTGTGTTTCAGAAACATAGATTTTAAAGTCATCCATATGAACTATATGAGTTACTTATACTCGCGATTATCAGCCTCGCCGCAGACTTACCCATGAGAATCGCGTAGTGCGAGAGATAGTGACAGAAGTGTGATGCAAAAGAGGAGAGAGCTCATTTTGTCGCTCGGAAAGATGCCCCTCTGGAATGTGACGCTGTTAGTTGTCACGCGATATTTTCTATATGAGATAGTAAATTTAGTTTTCCAAATGGGTATCAATCTCTCTATGCATCCCACTATGTGTGGATGAACCTTCAAGCTTTCCAACAGACAGATGATAAGTCTATGGGATGTTGAATCGAAAGCTTTCTTGTAATCTATCCAGGCCATTAACAGATTGCGATTGTAGACTAAAACGTCCTTGCTGACGCTTCTGTGGATTAGCATGTTCTCCCGACAGACTGCTACGCCTCTTTTCGATCCACGTTGTTCGTAAATCTCTTTCCATACAGATCCAATTGTCCGAAAAATCCTGTCATTCAGGATAGTTGTAAAGATCTTATACAGCATGTTCAAACATATATATGTAAGGTCCCTGTGTCGAGGGTTTCTGCTGGATACGGTTACAAAAGTTAATAAGCAGTCGCAGACGATTGTCCAGGGATGGTTCCAAAGGAAAATCTCAGAACCTAAGGCGTGAACAACCGTGCCGGAAGCTGAATGGCACCTGAGTGCGGTTCAAAATGATTGAACGCGCAGAGCACCCGACAATGGGTCGGCAAATAGTGCTGATCACCCTAGAGTTCGGGGTGCTCAAAATAATTTGGATAGAAACAAGATGATGAATCGGCGAGACGATGGACGTCTTGAGTGAACGTATCGACACAGGGCTGACTTGCTGGATTGCTACGATGCCAAAAATTCCCTGCTCGCAGAGCTTACCTGGCGCGCTGCACACTCTGTGGTGCCAGAAACACCCAGAGCTTTTGCACGTTCCGCAACAGGCGTTGTGAAACCGCGCCAACAATCTCTTGCGAACGGGATATGTACGCGGAACGTTTTCCCAACCGCTGTCAGAAAAAGCTGCAGACAAGGAAGAGAAAGCGACATTAAGACCAACCGCGAAAATCTGGCATCACCCGAGAGAAGATAGCGATTTCAGGACAAGGAGAAACATTAACATCCAGGTTCCTCCTAAGCCCGAAGGTCTGGCTGAAATATATTTCGCTCTTCGTGAGAATCTCTCGGAGGTGTCCGATCTCTGAAACATCACTTCTTCAATTTATGATGCGGCAAGAGCTTTGGCCGATTCAAATCGAAGGGTAAAGCCGACGATAGGTCAAAAGATCATTAGGTGCTTGCATCCACTGAACAAGAAGGCTGGGCTAGTCAGAATGCGTCTCATATTTAGTATGTGACTGACTAAATAACACCTGCTGAGCCTTTTACGGTAAGTGTCCAAAAGTTCGCTCGCGAACTGAGGATCCACCATGATACATTGAACACGTCAAAGCTGCTGACTATTGAGCAGCACATTGTTGACGAAATACGGGTTCATCTGACGCAAGAAGGAGAATTCAGAAGAGGGATGGATAGGTCAGGGAGAGTCAACAGTTTTTCGGTGACCCAACCCGCCTCTTCAGCGATCTCCCTGTTTCTGTCAAAAATCCATCTAAGTCCGAGAAGGTAGAGATTTTTGAAGAGAGATTCACGAAGTTTGACACCGATTGCATGAAGACACTGAGAACATCATGCGTTTTAAGGAGCTGTGCGACAATGTCGTAACGTCCGAGGAGCAACGCCCACCAATCACTACCGAAGAGGTGAAAAAAGCACTGAGGGCACGAAGAACTTCCCCGCTGCCGGACCAGATGTTATCAAGAACTTCTGGTGGAAGAAGTTTACTGCTACACACCTGCACCTGGCCCGGATCTTCACCTCATAATTAAAGTCGAAGACGCCCATTCCACAGTGGCTGATGTTTGGACGTACTGTACTCCTACCGAAGAAAGGCGACTTGTCCAACCCGCAGGAACTACTGGCCAACAACTTGCCTGAACACGCTGCATAAGATCTTCACAGATATCCTGAACGACAGGATTGTTCGGACAATTGGAGCTTGTGGAAAGAGATTTAGGAGCAACGTGAATCGAAAAGAGGCGTAGCAGGCTATCGGGAGAACCTGCTTATCAACAGGAAAGTCTACAAAGACGCTTTAGTCTACAATTTCAACCTGTTGCTGGCCTAAATTGATTACCAGAAAGCTTTCCATTCAAACTCTCATAGACTTATTCTCTGTCTGTTGAAAAGCTTGAAGTTTCATCCACAAATAGTGGGATGCATAGAGAGATTGATGCTCCTTTGGAAAACCAGATTAACTGTCTCATCTGGAAAACGTCGTGTGACAACCAACATCGTCACCTTCCAGAGGAGCGTCCTTCACGGAGACAACATGAGCCTTCTTCTCTTTTGCATCGCACTTTTGCCACTATCTCTCGCACTACGCAAGTCTCATCCGCCTCTGCTGCGGATCTAATAGTCGTAAGCATAAGGTCACTCAGATATTTTATAAGGATGACTTGAGATCTATGCTTCTGGAACACAGCATCTCAAGGATGCCGTAACGATCGTCGAGGGGTGCGCACAAGAATTTGGTATGGACTTTGGATTGTATAAGTGTGCCAGAGTTCATTTGAAGCGAGGACGACTTGCTAGCGTTCGCCACGACCCTGAGCTCGCGGACATGAGTACTATTAGACACCTTGGCGCTGGAGAGACCTACCTATACCTAGGCATGCCAGAGAGCCGCACTCAGGATATAACATCAGTGAAGGAGGCTACCCGAAGCAGATACAAGCGTTTCCTTCGACAAATTTGGAGTTCCAATCTGTCAGCGTTGAGCAAGATACCTGCAGCTAACATGCTTGCCGTCCCGGTTCTAGTATATTCATTTAGGATGGTTCCATGGACGAAGCACGAACTCACGGCCCTCGATATCGCCACACGTAGGATCATGCATATACAGAAGAGCTTGCACGGAAACTTTCACAGAAATGTGAAAGATCAGTCCTTGTCGATGGAGTGGGCGTTTGCTTTCCTTGAATCATCCGGACTTAATTCAGGCACAACGGGTTTTATTTTCACGTATGAAGATTTTGTCATTTCCACCTTGGTATACCGTAGTCGCATCTTACGTCAAGAAGTTCCCAGCGACGGGTGCAAAGAGTGTCATGCACATTCTGAGCACCTATAGCACATACTATCCAGGTGTGCGACTCACAGGAAAACGATGTATCTCCGCAGAAAGGATGCGACCCTGATAGTGCTTAATTACTATCTTTGTCGCTCTTATCGTTTTGACTGCGACCCTGCCCTACCGAACGGTCCCAAAGAGATGGAGTCAATTGTCAAGAATGAGAAGTGCAAAATTTACTGGAACTACAAATTCGATCCGGTAGTCCGTATTAGACACTCGAGGCCTGACGTCGTACTTCTTGACAAAGAGAAACGAACTATGATAGTGATCGAATTCTCAGCTCCGGCCGACAGCAACATCACAGTCAAGGAGAAGGAAAAGGGGGAGAGATATCGAGAATTTATAAGGGAGTTGCGGGGAATGTTCCAAAAATATTCGGTTAAAATTATTGTTCTTGTCATCGGTACTCTCGTAGGTGCGAAAGCATCACTGGTCCGTAACTTCGAAGCCATATCTGCGTGCCAGAAAAATGAGAAGGCACTTGCGAGATGGATGGAAAGAGCTGTCATTCTTAAGTCGCTCCGTGTCCTCAGGATAGACAAGGGCTTCATCGCCCTTCATTGTGATTGCATCGTACCATGTGGTCACCCATCTCACGGTTGTGAGACGTAGTCAAGAGTGTAATTTACCGCGGCTTTACTGGAAGCCAGTGTCATTTTCCAAAATGAAGTCGCTCCCAGGACTCTGCGGTGGCCGTTTAAACAATTTTTTAACATATATTTTCCGAATGATTTCAAAGATTCCAAAAGATTTCAAAGAAATTCACAAATATTTAATTAAAAATTATATCTCTTGGAGAATGCCGTTTGTTTAGAGCTTAAACATTGTTCTCAATTGTTATAACATTTTTAGAATGTTATAAATTCTGAATATTATTTTTCATCATATTTGTTAGAATTCTTTAATTTATTTGTCTTGTTATAGCGATTAATAAAATATATCACATTTTCGAAAACTTTAAATGTGATTCCCGGTTTGAATTTGCATTCCCGGTTAATTTTCGGCTTTATCTTAATTGCCGCCTATATCTCGGTTTTCCCGCTTAGTGGACACCTTGCTTATAATTACAAATTCGAAGGCGTTGCAGATTAATAAGAGATTGGAATATAAAGGCCACGGATTTGAAAAGAGGAAAATATAAATTCAATTTACGGTAAGATGCAAAATTAATTGTAAACAAATGTAGAGGAGCCAAATTTGTTAAAAATTTAAAATGTAATAAATTTGAAAATAATGTGAATTTGAATTCGAAAGAAAGAGGTTTTTTTTGCGGCTATAGTGAATAGAGTGGCCCAAGAAAATAAAATGTTTATTAATTTGTTGTCTCAAACCCCTATTTTCTTTCATTTGGTGTAATAGTATATTGCGTATCAAGTGGGAGGCAAAGGCCTTTTCGTGACAAGTGCAATGTTTTAAGGACGAGATTAAAAACAGTGCACGAGTCACGGAAAGGGCCTTCCACGAGACATGCACGATACTTTTTACAACAAGATGATGAAAATCTAATAATTTTTATGGAGCGTGAGAATCACTGTGGAGGGTCCAGGACGAAGCCCTGGTGTGGGCGCTGGGGGCGAAGACCCCGCCGGGGGGTTTGGGGGACAAAGCCCCTGGCAATGAGAAAATAAACACTAAGTTGAAATAAATAAAATTATTAAACTTACCAAATAAGAAGAAAATGATTTGAACTAGACAATCAAACAATTTTCCGACGTAATGGTTTTATTTTCCGACTTCCATTTGGAAAACTTTTCGTATGCCAGATCGTATAATTTTTTGGACTTTTCTGACAGCAAATCTAATGTAGCAAGTTGTGCCGCTTCGCGAATTTCATGAGGCGTGCCGACATTTTCTTAATTTTCCACTAAACGCGTGACAGCGATAAGGTTATAAGGAGCACGGTTATTCTGTTTTAACACAAGCGCAGTAGGGGAGTGGACCAGCCGCTAGGTAGCGCTAACTGTTAAAGCAGCTAGCGCTACCCAGCGCCTGATGGGCTAGGGATCACTAGGTGGCGAGGCGAGCACGCTAGATCTCTCGCTGAAAACATCGACCTATTATGTTATGTTGGCTGGCTTACGTTTATTATTTAAAGACAATAATAGGCCCGCCAATTTTTTTTATTCCTCTAAACTATCAATTTTTTTCATCAAACAAAAAATTATTTGATGAACTAATTCATTGAACTAATTCCTTTTGTAAAAAAAATTCTGTTTATATAAATATTCTACTATTCGTACTTGGCTTTTTATTTATTTCACAACTTTGGTTACCTTTAACATAAATAAATAAAATATTAATGGTCATGTACTTGGCAGAGTTTTTTCACCCGTAGTATTCGATTGAATCCTAACTCCTAATCCGAATCAATCCAAACCGAATTTTTCGTACTTTCGTATAATTTAATTTAATTTCGTATAATTTCGTATATTCGTATAACCGAATTCGTATTTTTAATACGAATAAATCCAAATAAATCCGAACTCGGATTAAAAATTCAGTATATATCAATCCAAGTTCGGATTGATTCGGATTCATTCTGATTGAAAATTTGTTTCGGATTTATTCGAATTGGAAGTTCGGATTAAATTGAATTGAGTCGAATTAATTTTTAACCGATTTGGCTCGAACGCAATTAAGAACTTTTTTCGAATTGTTTCGGGTACGGATTTCGGAATTATTCTGAATGAATCGGAATGAATTCCTATCCGAAACATTCGCTAGGGATTATATTATGGATGTGAGAACCCGTTATGCGAGTGTATATGGGCAATTCTTCAGAAATCGGGAATCGCGCAAAAAAATTTTTTTACTGCCAGTCATTGTGTCTCCACCTATTAGAAAATCTAAAAAATATTTAAAATGACAGTGTTTTTACAGGACAAAACGTATTGTTTTGTTGTGAGCTCGAGTGCAGTGAAAATAACGCCGAACGCCGTTTCAACAAAAAAAGGTAAATAACAATGAAATTGCTGTGTTCTACATTATTATTCCATACAATGTTCAGCTGGAAACCCATGTTGACATAAAATGACAGATGAGTACACATTTTTCGCAACTGCGAGTTTCAACAACAGTTTTTCACCATCAGGAATTATCAATGTAACGTTCCAACAAAAAACGTTTAAAGTTGTCTGTAGTCTTCAATAAATAATTGTATGCAACGAATTTTTTCTGCAAATAACATTTTCATTATCACAAAGTAATACGTCAATACTGGTAATGAAATTTTTATTGTCGTGATGTACTTAACCTACTTAACCTGTAAACATGTGTAACGTTCCAACACAAGCAACGTCATATTCCTGGCGATTTAGCATCCACTGATTTTAATGAGTTTTGGCGTTCAACTTTTATGAACGGTACATTTTGACCAAACTTGAATCATCAGGGCTTTATCAATCGGAGAAAAAATGGTCGAGTTCCTTGATAAAAAATTAAAGTTTCAAAGTTTATGGCAAATCTTACCATAAATTCACGTAATTTGTATAACTTTTATCATTTTCACTGATTCCTGAAAATTAATGAAATTGACCAAATTCACAAAAAGATATACAAATAACAAACAAATCAAATAATTAATATAATGATCTGAGCATTGTTGACATTAGATTTTCAATGATATTCTATGAAGCATGCAAAGGTGTATAGAATATTTACCTTATTTCCATAGTTTTCACTTTTCTAATTGAAAAAAATTGATACAGTAGGTATAAAGATTAGGATTGTGAATGTTTCTCAAGTGCGCTGTTTTTGAACCAATCAATCGAAACCAGTTGTTTCGCTTTGTTTTTTCAGCAAACGGCAGCAGGCACTCTGAGATACCAAAAGTATATCGATAAATGAAAACAAAATGAAAAATATGATGATTATAAGAAAAAAAGTTGGTAGATGTGAAAAAACAGAGAAAAAAATTGGATACTCAAAAGCTCTTATTGGTGAAACAACAAAAAATGATTGAAAAAAGTCGAGCTGCAACCCTTGAGCGTGTACGAAAATGCAGACAAAACAAAAAGTTAAATAATTTTTCGAACAATGCAAGTTCATTTGGTTGGAATACGGAGCATTCTCGATACATAACCAAGGCAAAGATTCCCAAAGCTGCACTAAGAGTGAAACGTGTGCTGCCCAGTTCTTCAACGAAAACTAGAGAAGAGAAAAAAGCACGAAGAATCAATTTATGCCTTCTATAAACGTGATGACATTAGTCGCGTATCGCCGAATATGAAAGGCGTCAAAAAGTACACTCTAAATCCCTTGGACCGGAATTCCGGTCCAAGAAATGGTCAAGCCTGCGATTCCGGTCCAATGGACTGACTTTCCGGTCCAATGGACCAGGAAAGCGGTGGTCGGTCCAAGCTGGGACTGGATTGGACGAAAAATTCCGGTCCAATGAACCGGAAATTCTGGTCCAATGGACTGGAATTTTTTGACCATTGCTTGGACCGGAATCCCGATCCAAGGGATTTAGAGTGTACACAAATAAATGGACCGGTGAAGTTGAGTTGCATCCGAAGAGGCACAGGTTGCTGACTCGGAGAGAAGCGTATGCTACATATATAATCTAAAGAAAAAATAGCAATTGCGATGGTTAATATTTCATTATTGAGGAAACAAACATTTTTTTTACATTCTATGCTAGATATATTTGAAAACATTCGTGGTTTTTCTTCATTTCAGATAACTGTTCTGCAAGTTTCTCTGCCAAAAATCGACGGCAAAATGTGATGCTGATTAACAATTTACCGCATAATGTATGTTTGTGTACATATCATTCGAATTTCATTGAGGTAGTGAATTCTTTACACAAGCACAGTAACGAGATTCCGAATTACGATTATGGATTTTTTAAAGAAGTTTTTGTGCGATGAGGCAGTAGAAGATTGTTGATACGGTACAAGCTCTGACTGTCCAAACTGACAAAAAGATCGTTGTCTGAAGCAGCTGGAAAAAGTTCACACACCCCAATTTTTAAAACATGTCAATGCGAAGCGTCAACCATCTCATGTGTTTATTCATGTTGATCGTCCTTAAGCTGAAAGCATTGAATTTTCGGAAGAAGGCTTAATTCGAATAGATTCCGCTGAAAACTTTGTTTGTGAGGCCCCAGATGAAGTTCAAACCGCTCATTGGAATCAAAAACAATTAACAGTATTGACATTTGTTTCCACTTTAATTAGAAGTACATTTGGAAAGTATTTATTTCAAATAATTTGGAGCACACAAAAGAAACGATTATTCCATATCTGCACAAGTTACTGAGTAGTTACTCAAAGTCGTTGAAAGTGTTGAAAATTTGGAGCGATGGACCTAGTTTACAATTCGAAAATAGATACATTGCTTCCTTCATCTCGGTTTTTGAAAAAAAGTTCAATATAAAGATCATTTGGAATTACTTTGCTACATCTCATGGGAAAGGTTATTTAGATGGGATCGGAGCAGCAGTGAAATGGTCGTAAGACAGCACATGAAAGCTCGTGATTGTATTCTAAACGACGCAAGTGATTTTGTGAAAGCATTCAAATTGACTGAATCTGCAATTTATGTCGAAGAAATCTCGAACGATGAACGACAGAAGTTGAAACCAGGAAATGATTGGTTGTGAGGAACTATATTTTTTATTTCATCAAATAAAACGGTTTTAATAAAATTTATTATCTATATCTTAATGAAGTCATACTTTATTTCAGTTTAAAATGTGGTCGATTACAATATATAGCAGATTCTATTGTAAAAAAGTTCCCGAAAGAAGTTGCAACAACTTATTATGTTCCATACAAAATTAATCACGTCACGAGAAAATCGGTATGAGCAAAAGGGAAATTGCATAAGAACTGTTTAAGGAAAAAAGCTAAAGGTGCTGGAGAAACTGTTGCTAAGGGTAGGAACGTTGAAACACGCATAGAATTGCCAGAACCGACGGACTTGATTTTTGCTACATATGATCAATCACAAGAAGAAGGTAATAATTATTGTTTTTCTGTTTATTGTAAAATATTCTATATGATACAAATTTCTTAAAATTCTCTTGTATTATTATTTCATAATTTGTTTATTATTTATTCAGTTAACGATGAAAGACGTGAAGCTGTAGAATGGTTAGAAAGACATTTGAGTCCATGGGAAGATGTCACGAAATATTGGATTTTGAGCTCGAAATACAGAATTCGAGAGCTGGCTTCAGACGCAGCTCTCACATGCATCGATTATTTTGCTACATATAAGATTTTGAAGTAACCTAAGCGGTTTGAACTTGTGCGTTCACTTTCTACCATAAATATTTCATATATTGTGAAACGTAAAAAATGATATTGAATTTTAATTTTATTTAATTGAATTACATTTAATCCTCCTTTCAGTTACTACTTAATTTCTCAAAAATTCATGCATTTTGCTCAAAAATTTTCATCTACTTATTTTTTATTCAAATTCAGTTACTTCACGTGATTTACTTCAATAATACAATACAAGAGTGGGATTCTTTTGCAGAAGAAGTGCTAACCTGCGACAGCGAAAGGAACAACGACGAAATAAATCAATTACTCTATCAATATCAACTCATCGACAATGATAACGATAATGGTAATGACAATGATAGTTTATATATTTTTCACTTCATATTTGAAGTTTTATTGTTTTATTCTAATCTTAGGATTTTTTCCAGCTTCCTCGGCTGCAGTTTTAATCGTCCTAATATTACTGCCTCTATTGTTTCGCTCTCACAGCTTAAAAGGGACAGGTACTCGAAAATTGTGGAGACTCAGTAAACCTGAGTCTCAAGACGCATTCATTTTACATATCAAAGTAAGATTATTATTGTTGATTGTTAATCTTTCGCCGAATGAATTTAATAAAGTAAATTTTTTATCTTTTCGAACTTCTTTTTATCTCAATTTCTTTTTGTACTTCAAAAAGATTTAATATCAGTGCAATTTTTTTATTTTAATTTTTTTTCAATGAGTAGAACATTACGTCATTGGAACAGCAGTTGGAAAATCGACGACAGAAACTGAGGAAATAAGGGTTGACGGAACAACCAATTATGATCATTGTCGGGGATACTCTTCTCGATATGCATTCGGTTCTAGTGTATATAAATGATAATCATTACAAACTTCAATCGCCCCTGCAAGCTCTGGATATTACGTTCAAGAGCTTTTACGCTCTAAAGCTTACATAACCTAAGGAAGCGGAGATGGTTTGGCAAATTATTCACTTCCGAATCGTCGGTTTTGGCGATAAAACACAAGAAGATTTGGCAGCAGCAGTACCTACTGTGCTTGCAGATTTGCGTAATGTAAGAAGGAATTTAAAAACGTAAAGTTTTAATAAATACTGCCCAATAGCAGTAATCATTTTAATGATCAGAATGCTTAAAATATGTGAAACGTGATCCAAAGAAGTAATTATTATTTACATAATTACACATGACTGAGGGCAATGAGGCTGTGACTCCGTAGTATTTCTATTGTAATTTACCTGTATATCGTTGAAGTTAATGCCTGTCTCTATGTCAAAAATATTGTTATACTTCGTATCTAATTTAATTTGCCATAAAAATTCCTAAGTGTAATGAATGTGTTCGCGTAATCGCGATTGAAAATTTTTTTTAACACGGATTATTGAACCATGATTTCACCGAAAGTAGTATCATATCTTGCGGTGAATCGGACTGTTTCCGAAAGTACTCAAATTTTTAATTTCAAGAGCGCCATTGATTAGAGGTACATTATTGGCAGCTGCCTGCTTCGGACGTGTATATGTATGTAGTAGTAGTTCTCTTAGCGTCCGGAGGGGAAATGGCAGCGGAACTAATCTAACAGATGGCGCTCCGATCAGGTAGGCTGGGTTTTGCACTGCCATGCATTAGAGAAATTAAAAAAATAATTAAAAACATAATGCTGTTTATAAATAAAAATGAATAAAAAATAAATTATGCAAAAATAAGAGTAAATGTGTCTAATAATTCTAAAAAAGTCATGGAAACATGTAACTTAATACCAATAAAATTAGATTTTGAGATGCATTTGAAAACAGTTCAATTTTTATATTTTTATTATTTACTTTGTTAAGATTATTGATTATATATATGAAATGTTGGATTTTTAAAAAATTGTAATAATTAAATAAAAAATATCCAAGACGTCTATTACAAAAATAAGTGAGGAAAATATCTTTTTTTAATGACTGATCAGAATTACAAAGAAATATGTTTCTTTTGTTCAATATAAATATGATGATAATTATAATATATATAATATTAAATGATATAAGAAATATTCTAATTTTTTCAGGGAATGATTTTGTAAAAGTTTTCATTTTATGTACCTTCTTTATACGTCAATATATTATACAGGGTTTGTCCTGAAAGTAATAGGACTGAGTCGATTTAAAAAAATTTATTGAGCCAATCGTTACAATTCTTT
>JAUMHM010000079.1:22161633-22180663 GCA_032362435.1 Melikaiella ostensackeni
TTTTTGTAAAACTGACCGACACGCTCGCTTCCAAAGGCTATCAAAACAAAACTAATGAAGGAAATTGACTGAAACTTCGACAGTAGGCTACTAAAAGAATGTACTGCACGATGGTAAAACCCTTTCGTAATAGCAGAGCCATCGGGCGGTGAGGCTAAGTACTTGTTGAATGACCCTCGTAAAATAGCAGAGTTTCCAGTTGGATGTACTCTGTGGGATATTGAAAGAGCCAAACTGATATACAAAATGTTGTATGTATTACAGTTTATAACAATATTCCGGAAGAGATTGGAGAAAATGAAACGATTCATGAATTTGTAAAAAACATACATAAAAAATTATCATGTTGAAAAAAAAACTGACAATTATAAAACCTGTTTGTCTCTAAAGAAGAAAATTGTAAATACATTACATTGGTTCATAGTCGAGTGGATAAACGAAGACAATCTTATTACAATGACAAGATCAAAATAAGTGATACTGTATGAAATGTTTACTGGATGAACTAGTTATCAGACATTGCTTGTTTATGATTCACACAATAAATGAAAAAAGCTCCATACATTGAATCTTTCTATTTTGCTTATTGTTCTGATGAATGTTCCAAATCTTAAAATAAATTCGACGTAAATCATCTTAGGATTTGGAAATCATCCAATATGAGTTTACTTGAAATATAAATTGCTTTTAATATTTCAGCAAACTTCTTACCCCTTAATTAATCCATCATTAGGTGGTAATTGCTTAATTCTCTGTTTAAACATCGAAATTGGAATAGTTCTCTATTCCGTTTATTTGAATTGTCTTTATTATTCCTGATCAATTAAGCTTCAGCGGATATTCTCAAAGCATAATTTCAAGCGAACTCTCTACACAGAAATTCAAAGGGAGTGAATTAATCATGATTTCTAGATACTCGTATATATATAAATGCATTTCCTGCAAAGCTTGAAATACGATAGTCAGGAACTAACAGAACACATCCGGGAAATAATAACTAAAATCTATTCAGACGTCTGTGAAGCTTACAAAACAAGCTCATTAGAAATTAGACGTTCTAAATTTTAATTCAAATTTTACGAAATTACTTTTCTTGTGATACTATCAGTAAATGAACGCGCGCTCATTTTTATTTCCTTACATTAAAAATATAAACAATTTAAACACCCACAAGTGAACCAAGTTTTGAATATTAGGAGTGTAATATTTCCTAAAACAGTAATTAATAATTAATAATTTCAAATTGGAAAGCGTTTGAATTTAAAAAGATTATATTCAACGATTTCAAATTGAAAACGTTCCAGATCAAACAAATTTAGATTGGGTCAAATTTTGAAATGAGGATAATATTTCGAATGGAATGGAAAGGAATTAAACTCGTACCATTTCTGCATAAAAGCGATTTGAATTAAATAATTTGAAATTGACAAATTTTAAATCCGAAGCTCTCAAAACTGAAAATTTTCTGACCAAAATTTCAAAAATTGTATAATTTCATTAGAAAGGACTTGAAATTATATAATTTTCAATTCGAAGCGTTCAAAATTGAACAATTTTATTTTGGAATCAAGTATCTCGAAATTGAATGATTTCAGATTACAATTTCAAAAATAGGACAATTTCAAAACGTTCTAAGTTGAATAATTTTTCATTAGAATTTTTGAAAATGGATCATTTAAAATTCAAAGAAAGTCAAATTGTATTATTTCTAATCCAAAGCTTTTAAAATTGAATTATTGAAAATTGAAAACTTGAATTCAAATAATTTTTATCTCAAAGCGATTAAAATTTGATAATTTTAAATTGAAACCTAAAATGAGTGTTTCGACGTCAAAGCTTCTGAAATTATGGAATTTCAAATTGTTATTATGTGAAAAAAAATTATAATAAGGGTAGCTGAAATTGTACATCAAGATTAAGTACAATTAAGTAGAACAAAATGCGGCTGCGTTTTTTTCGTTTTCTCTTTCGCTTACTCGCTCGTATGATGTAAAAAGTTTGTAATAAAGATGTAATGGAACGGTAGTTATATGAGCCCTAACTGGACATATTATAAATGAAGACCAGGTCGTAAAAAATTATCCATTTTTTTATTTTGCATTGCGCTTTTTAAAATTTATTAATTTCAATCTAAAATGAAAAATTAATAACTTGAAAATCAATCATTTTCAGAATGAATGAAAGAAGTCGTAGATTATTATTAATTATATAAAGTGATCAATAAAAAGCTTGTCGCTAAAATCTCACATAAAGGAAGTACGATTTGAGCTTTGATAACTCTTTATAATATTCAAGAATGCTTTGAAGTTTGTGAATCTTGAGGAATGTCTAAAGAATTCAGACTCTATTTTTGAAGGATCTCGAAGAACCGAAATTTATGAATGCACCGCATTCAATTTCTTTGCCTGCTTTGAGTCCTTTGAACTCGGTTTACAATCTTCGCAGATAACAAAGTTATCTCAGCCATTTTCAGAAATTATAAAGATGTTTTCAAACATTCTGACACTCGAAGATTAGCAAAAATCAAGAAGAACACTTTGTAATGAAACTAAAAAGTAGAAGGATGAAAAATCAGTATATGGTTCTGATAAAAATTGAACCAGGAGATAAAATTACATGCATGTTCACATAATTTCATTCCCCATTTTTCTCCTTTTCCCACTGAAACTCGCAAAAAGTTCGCCGATGACTATTTAAGTTAACTTTAATTCATTTCTGCATGCACAACGTTTTTTTAGCAATTTTCAAAAAACTGGAGATCTTCGAATTTGTAAGAAAAGTAGAGTTTCAATTTGAGCGTTTCCACTTCAAAAAATTCACTCTGGAATTATGAATTTCATCCCATAGAAACTACTTTCTATTTTTTTCAGATTAATATTGTATTAGCGAAAAGAAATTTAAACAAAAAAATAATGAGTATATCATTATATGAAGCCCTATTTCACGAAGAATTGAGGATTTCCATCATAAAAATAGGAATTCTGTAATATAGCACGACATTGAAGTCCCTTTAGCTTCTTTTCCTTTTATCTTGTTAAGTTTCTTTATAAAATATGGGTTGCTTATTAAACCTGATTCTTATAAAACCTCTGTTTTCTTGAACTTTTGAACATTTTTAAATTCTGAGAATATTTCAGTACCTTTTCTTTTTTGCTTATTCAACCTTTGAAACGGTATTTTTTGTAGATGATTATGACATTAAAGATAAAAGCAAGGAGGTTTAAATCGCGGTTAAGATTGATTAAACACCGCTTTGGGTTAATTACTTTCAAATTAAAAACTTGAAAAATGGTTTTTAATAATACAAAATAAGTTGGTCTTTTTGGTAAAGTACCACACAAACTAAGCATTTTCATTAATGGCAAAGTTATTTTTTGTTTCAAGTAAGTCCAATTTACATATTATACGCTCGAGTGACTATCTCTTTAAATAAAGTGATTAAAATTTAAATTTTTAATAAAGGTAGTGAAATAGAATATTATGAAATACTAACAGGAAAACCAATGGAAGTATAAAATTCACTAAAACGTATTTAAAGCCTAAAATAAATTATTTTGAACTACAGTACCATCCAGAAGTATGAGAACACCTACAAAACTAGGTTTTAAAAGCATGCACTCACTTCTGGCATGATATGTCCGGAAAAAATGAGATAGAATAATTCAGAAAAAAGGCGTTGGAAAGGTTATTAAATTCTGCGTGGAATGAGTCCTGCTTGAAGCATTTTTGTTAAATACAGGCTGAGTCACTAAGTGTGAAAGACCGATCTAATTTCTGATTTTTATCAGTTTTCATGATTCAACTTCAACTTCTGGTTCTCGAATTATTATCAAAAATGTAGAGGCGTGCGCAAGACGAGAATCGGAGGAGACTCTTTATGATAATTCGAAAACCAGTGAACACAACTACAGTTTTTTGAGCTGATTTCAAAAAGGAGATTTGAAGCCTTATTATGTGTGACTTTCAATCTTTCACCATAATTTTCCTGGATTTTGCCAGAAGTTGGAGCTGAATCATGAAAATTGGCAGAAATCATAAATTAGGTCGGTCTTTCTCGCTCACTAACTCAGTCTCTATTTATCAAAAATACTTCAGACAGGGCTCATTTGGCAGGATATGGGTAGACGGAGAGGTCTAAATTTGGGACGATGAATTAGAAGACCTAAGGGAAGTTACGAAACGGGAAGTGAATGAAACGGAAAAAGAAAAGGGTAATAAGAATATAGGTGTTACGGTGAGTTTTATAAACAACCAGAGGAATTGAATGCAAGGAGGGAAGAACAAAAATGAAAAAGAGAGACGTGAAAATAGCGTTTTGAAATGTGTCAGGGTCAAAAAACAAGGCCAGAGGATTCTGCGGGAAATTGCAAAAGCGGGATTTGATGATGATGAGCGAAACGTGGGTGGATGAGAAGGCGTGAAAAGGCATGAAAAGAATATTACCGAAAGGATATGCCTGAAAGATGCGAGCAGATAGAAAGTATCACGTAATAGAAAGAGGTGTGCCTAGTATGGTGTCAGGGGTGAGAAAGGAAATGGTGGTAGTGGAAGAAAAGGAAGAGGTTACGGAAGGAAAGAACGAAACAATGGTGAGAAGAATAAAAGTAGAAAAAGTGGCTGTGACTGTTGTGTGCGTGCACAGGAGAAGAGAAGAAGAGGGAGGATAAGGATAAGAGGAGGGAATAGACAGAGGACTGTTAGGAGGGGTTGGTGCTGTTAGGGGGCACCTGAATGCATAGATCAATGAACAAGGAGATGTGTGGGATGGAGAAAAGTGGTCTTCGTGAGATATTCGAAACATAGGAAAACGCATTGGGATGAGAGGGGTCTTGTGGGTTTGTTGAGAGAGGCGAGATGGTTTATTTGTAACGGCAATACCAAGGGGGATGAAGGAAGGGGTAATGACATTTAGGGGAGAAGGGGACGCCCTAATAGATTATATTCTGGCAGAAGAAAGAATAAGGAAGCTGACGTATAGAATGGGAGTTGGTAGTGAGATATGCTCCGAGCACTTTTCGGTGACAGCGATATTGAGATATGGAGGACCAAAGCGTGGTAGGAGGTAGAAGAAACGAGTGGGGGGGGGAAGGAAATTAAAAATGGGGGAGTGATTGATAAGGCAAGGGAGGAGATGAGACAGAAAGGAGATGGTGAGGAGGGTAGGTTAGGTTGGCGGGACGATGATTGGAAGGAAAATGAAGACAGTATGTTGGAGAGTGTGAGAAAATGGAGGAAAGGAAAAATGAGGAAATAGGAATTCAACAGGATAAAAAGAGATTCCGAGAGAATGTTGAGTGAAAAAAGATAGAGGGAGAAGGAAACGTACTTGGAAGCGGTCGAGAAAGCGGTAAAGGAAGGGAGGGAATGGAAGATGGTAAACAGGGAAAGAGGAGGAAGGAAGGGCATAAATGAGGAAATCGGGGTGGATGAGTGGACGCAGTATTTGAAGAAACTGCTAGGGCGCGTGAGAAATAGGGTGAAGGGTGAAGAAAGAAAGGCCGTGGCAAGGAACAAGGATTTCGGAAACGAGATAAGTAGGGAAGAGGTGAATGAGACAACTACAAGGCTGAAAAGGAACAAAGCAACAGGTGAAGATGGCTTGGAGAATAAAGCAATGAAATATGGTGAAGAAGGGGTAAAAGAAGAGATGTAGGGGATTTGCAGTAAGATTTCGAGAGGCAAATTGTGGACGGAGGAATGGAATACATGGCTTGTAATGCTGTTGATTAAGAAAGGAGAAGGAAAAAGGGTGGAGGAATATAGAGGTATTACACTCATGTCAGTAAGCTATAAAATTTGTGCGCAAGTGCTTAGGGAGAGGCTGAGAAGTCAGGTGAAAGAAAAGGGAAGTATACCACACAACCAAATGGGTTTTAGGAAAGGGATGGGAATCACAGATGACATTTACGTGCTCAATTTTCTAGTGTCCTATTGGCAGACTTGGAAGAGAAGATGAAGAGGAAAGGGAAAGAGGGAACAATATTGGTAACAGTCAAACTGTGTTCACTAGCATACGCAGACGATTCGAAGAGTATCGAAGAGTATGTGAGAGAAAAAGATTTAAGTGTGAATCTGAATAACACTAAGATGATGTGCTTTAGACATATAAGGGCAGAGTAGTGTTCGAATTGACGATAAATATCTAGATGGTGAAGTTGGTGGAGTTGTTTTGCCACCTAGGATTTTGATTCGAAGTAGGAGGAGAAAACGAGCTGCAGATCAGAAAGAAATTGGAATGTGCGAGTAAAGTAATGGGACAAGTGGGGTACAGGGAAGAGAAGGTTCAAGGGCGACTGGAGGATGAGAGTGTGGATGTTCGACGTACGAATGTAGTCAGTATTAAGCTGTGGAGTGAAAAATTGGGGATGGAAGAAGCATAAGAGTGTGGAAATTCTGCATAAGAGATTTCTAAGATGGGTCAAGAGGGATGAGTTGGAGTTGACCAGATTTTCTGCTGAGGGAAGAAATAGGACGAGGGAAAATGGTGGTCAGGCAACTGAAAAGATCCTGGAATTTTGAAGAGAAACTGAGAAGTGGGGAGGAAAGCAAGATTGCACAAGCTTGCGCCCGGGAGATAATGGTCAAGGAGACAAGGAGTACGTGGGCCTTTGGAAATGGGAGGAAGAGATATGCGAAATGAAGTTTGAATGTGGCATGCGAGTGAGGGGTCGAGAATGGCAGAGAATAGAAGAAGAGTTAAGGGCAAGGCAAGGAGAGGAAAGATGGAAAAAAATCTCACATTCAAGGTACAACAGCTGGTATAGGATGGTGAAGAGTGAGGGGGAACCAGAATACCTAAAAATGATTAAAAAGGAGGGCTAAGCAATAGACTGGTGATATTCAGAAGAAGGAGAGTAATGAAGCAGTGTTGCAGAATAGAGTCATGATTTTTAGATTGGTAGTGGTAAAAGAAAACGGAAGCCCAGTGCAAGGTCATGACCTCATACTTCTGGACGGCACTGTATATTTTCAAATTCTAAGAAAGTTTCAATCATTTTATCTTTATTCATTCAACCCTTTTATTCGAATAAAATTTTTTTAACTTACCAACATATACTCGAACATCATAGCTGGTACCGATTGGTGCTCCATTGTATTCTTTAGCCGGTACTAGTTGAACTGAGGGTGGTGCTAATGGCATCAATGCCATCGTAAATGGATATGCATTTTCTCCGAATTTGGTTATCAAGGCCTCCTGAAAAGATATTTCTTTTCTTAATATTTCCCGGATATTTTGTTTTTTAAATTAAGTTTATTCGAAAAATTACATTGCACAGAAAAATGTAAAAAAATGTAAATGTACTGTATTTACAGAAAATGGCTTTAGTCAGGACGTCAAAGTATACATTTTTCCTATAATTTCGAACCTGCAGATCAATAATTTGAAAGAGAATTATCAGAAAAATGGACAGTTTTCACTCAAACAATTGCCAAACTTCCGGTTCTTACATGTATTCTAATAGAAAAATTTGTCTTTTATTGAAATGTTATCCTTCTTAAGAACTTTTTGTTAGATTTGGCTAGATGCCTCATATTTTGTAGATTAGACCCATGGAAACAAAATTTTTGTACCCATGAACTTGATAGATTCACGATTTAGTGTGTACAGGATGTTTGGGGGTTGTTTTTATATCCCCTGACGGTTCAAGCAAGGAAACCGTCATTTCCTACAAACCAAAATCACGGGAGATTTTTTTATTTGACTTTTGGGGTCGGGATTTTCTTCACAATAAATGTGGGAAAAATCGTCCTGCAGGGATAGTGTTTGAATTTATTCCAAGGCTTGTTTTAACATCCTTTAAGGATTCAAGCAAGGAGATCGACAATTCCAAGAGCATCGAAACCATGGAAGATTTTTTGAATGAACCTTTGTGGTGAGAAAACACTTCAAAATAAGTGCAAAAAGCGTCCCCTACCAGAAAAAGTCTTTGAATCTATTTCAAGGATTGTTTTAAGATCCCTTGAAGATTCAAGCAAGGAAGTAGAAATTTCCCAAAAAACCAAAACTGCGGGATATTCTTTCATTTGACAATAAATGTGGGTCTTAATAATAAAATGTGGGAAACATATTCTAGCGGGGAAGGTCGTTTAACTTTTTTCAAGGGTTGTTTTAACATCCTTCGAATATTCAAGTGAGGAACTTGACATTTACTAACAATCAAAATCATAGGAGATTTTTTGATTTGACTACATATTGGGGTCGGAAATCGATTAACAAGAAACGTGGGAAACATATCCCACCCAGGAAAAAAGAAACGATTGAACGCGCTTTGGAATGAATCGTAAGCTTTTAAGAAAGCGGATTCACGTGGCGCGTGCTCAATCGATTTGGAGTTTTTAAATTGGTCAGATTGGCTAACTGTTGTAAATCGGCGAATTCCCATTGAATAAAATTTTTTCCTATCGTCTCGTGTTTTAGTGGCATCTTCCTTTTCTCTCGTAAGACTTTTGTCTTTTGTCATGATGGACGCATGTTAAGTGACGCTTCCTTTTATAAATCAAATAAATTCCAAACTTTTCGAACACCAGCGGTTTCTTAAGTGTGGTTTAAATGACATATTCAAATTAAGTAATCCTCGTGTTATTTTTGCTCAAATACATTGGGCAAAATTCATTCATATGACAGTTGATCAAAACTCACACTCTTGGAGCACCAACAAAATATGTATGCATCAACTTCATTCTCATTAATTGGACATTTTGAAAATTGAGAACTCATAACCAGTAAGTACTTTGTTATATGTAGATTTTGGAGATACTAGAAAAAATTGACATTTTCGATATAAAATCAATGAAAAATTGTTCGAACGATTCGATCGTGCAACTCCGAAAGTGCTTGGCGCATGAGTACTTACGTTCACACCTGCTGCTGTAAGACCTTTCATTCTGGAAAATCTAACATGATGTAACATCACATCCGAAATTTTCGTACATAATTTGAACATAGTAAAGCGTAATCGCAAAGTTACTCAAAACATGAATTTGATGTAAACAAACCATTTTTCAAATTCAATAATTATAGTTATTTGAATAAAAATGAACAAATATTGCACAAGGTCCATATCGCTGTCTAAGATGTTTGCATATCGGAAAACAAAAATTCAAAAGTTAAAGAGAGGGCTGAGAAAGTGTATGGTTCTGATAAGCTATCGGTTAGATGTTTAACCCCAGTAAAAATGATGGGAAACTATATTCCCGGGTGAAAATAGTTCACCAAAACTGAAAAAAACACAATATTATTTGATTGAAGAAATTTTTAAAGTACTGTAAGCAATTAAGAAAAAGAAAAAAGACTAAATTTAATGAAAAGGGAAGCTTTCGAGCGTGGCCTTATATTGTATGATTATATTTGTATTGCTTTTTTGAATTCTTATTATGTATATTGCATATATTTCATTATAAGAATCAAATTGCTAAAAAAAATTGAAATGGTTTTTATTTTCTTATTATAGTACATATAGAAAAGTTCTACTTATTATTGAAAAGATTATAGCTGCATTTATGTTCATTTGTAATGTGTTCTAAAGAGTACAATATAAATGCAATTAATATAATTATTTAAATATTTTAGGAAATTTTATTTTGATAATCACAATACCTGTATATTTTCTAACGATAGAATATACAGGGTAAAGGCATCTAATTATCGAGTACGCTTCTATTGTCGATTTCGAAGATTAAACTCTTCCTATTTTAACTATTTTGTCATTTATTTATTTATTAGTTTTTTAGAGTCCTAATTCAGATGTACTCAATGCCTTTTACAGAAAAGTACAAAATACAATCGAAGAATGAAGTACATTTTATTTGTTTATTTTTCAAAATTTTAATTGTATATAAAAAAGCTTGAAACAAAATTTGTAGATCTATTAAAAGTGCACATATTATTATCCACGACTTTTTCCGGTATTACTAACTTTTTCCGAGAAAAATGCGAATATCATTTGTTTTTACAACAAATCTTGACGCTTAGACAAAGATTCTTTTTCATAAACTGGAAACTTTCGGCGATAATCACTCACAATCTGAAGCACATGCTGTTTCTGTTGTTCGTTTATCGTAAATAATTTGTTATACTCTTCCATAAGCTTGACGCCTCTCTCAGCCGAATCATTCACAACTTTCAATTTATTTACCAATTCCAGACCTTTAACAAAACTTTCATTCTTAAGCTACGTCGACGTTTTTGTCCTGAGGAACTCATCATTTAAGTTAAATCTTCCAAAAATCATTTAGTGTCGGCAAAAACGAATTGCTCAATTCCATTGTTAATAATTTCTGGGATTTCATTGATTTATACTTGTACTCGCTTCAGATTTTTATTTGATGATTCTGTTTCGCGATTCAAAGCATTGACCATTTTTATTTTCGATTCTGATGACAATTTCGGATCAGAGAAATGCGACAGTTTCAGACGTCAAATACCACAAATGATTCATTAGTTTTTTCAATGCAGCACGAGGGACACCGGGATCGACAGCTTGATATTCATGAAGTTTTGGCAAAACCCTAAAATCCAGATAAGGTGCTCGAGTAGCATAAGGCACACAAAACCATACTTTGATGTACACGCTACAATTAAAATACAAATATTCCACATCGCATTCTCTTCTTCTAGAAATAATACAAATTAGCGACGAAAGAGAAAGATTTTCAAGCAATAAATAGTTTTTGCCATCCACCACGCATGATGGATGGCCCCTGGAATACGGAAATAGTCCACGAGGTGGTACTTAGCCAAGACAAATTATCACTAATTCTGGAGATTCCTTATAATCGTCTCGAGGCTGCTGTTCCTTCAAAGTATTTTAAACAAAATCAAGGATTCGAGATACATCACCCTGATTAAAGTTTCCTTTGACCTTTTCGTTTTCAATCCCTGATCGGAGATTATGGGCATTGATTCCAGACCAAGCGTTCTGAAATTTTTTAAAGATCAATACAGCCAGACCTGTAGATTTGCCCATCTTTCTCTTGAAAACGCTTCTAAGAATAATTTCATGTATATGATACCTACAAGCAAAGTACAAAAAATCTTCTTCTAAAAGATTTTCTGTCATAACGCACGCACCTTTATAATTTCCAGTATTCGATGCTGTTGTATCGAAAAAAATGCTTTAACACAATCTTGGAGATCCCATTCAGCAAGAATTTTACAAAAAGCAGATGCTTGCTCTTTTCCATTCCCAGATTGCAGTACAAGCGCTCGAAAAAGTTGTTCAGCATCGTGATCGAAAGAATCACAGGAAGTCGATCAACGGTCTCCTCACCTGTTAAAGCTGATAGTAACGACAGCACCTTGCAATTTCGTGTCCATGAACTGCTTTTTAATTACAGTCACCTTTTCTTTAGGTATTTTTCCTTTTGAAATGCGAATGGATGACCTGTCCATGACAAAATCGGGGATATCATGGCTTAGTGCCTCGGTAGTTGCAATCAGAATGTGAAGTGCTCCCCTGTCACTGATTTTACATTCATCTAAGACCGCAGCAAGCTTAGGAGACACTATTATACGGCTCGCTCTCTCCCGTTTTGCTTTTGGTGATGAAAATTCCAATTATATATCTCCAAAGAGAGGATGTTCTCCGACAATATTATCAGTGGATTTTCCAGCAATTAGTACATTTATATCTGTATCTGATTCCAAACTGCTGCCGTTTGTAGATGACATCAATTTGGCAGTTTCATGTTTAAAAGAAAGAGAAGGGATTCAATGATGCAAAATTAAATATAAAAACTGAAATGTGGAAAAATTAGGAATATTTCATGATTGAAAGTTTTTTTATACATTACATACTTAGTTCAATTTCAAGATTGTCTCGCTCTTATCAACGCTGCCTCTTTTCGTTCTGCAACTTTTCTTCATCTCATAATTTCCTTGTAATCGATTTCGAACATGAACCCTTGTCGACTTCTTAATCTTTGATTAAATAAAAACTTCTTATCTTCTTCTAGAGTAATATTTTCCAAAGCGTTAGCATGTGCAATGTCGAAAAGATCCTCGAACATCGATTTGAAATTTGCTTCTTTTTTCTTATGAGCCTCCGATTTTCTCCAGACGTGTTTTTGTAGTTGCCACCATTCTTGGCACAAAGATTCTAATTATGGGATGCAGATCCTCATTTCCTGAGTTGGAATTTGTGCTTTTTTCCAAAAAGCAATAACTTCTTGCAATGCTAGTCTGGCACTTTCGCGTAAAATTAACTTCACCACACAAAGATTGAAAAATAATACACTTAAAACGTATTTATTTGATGACACATTTATTTCCAGTTATTTCATGCTAGTAATATCCAAGTCAATGAATCTTTTCTATAACTCGCAAAAAAGTGCCAGTCTTGCCACATATTTTCTGTGTAAAAAGTGACCGATTTGTCGTCGATGACGTGGCGCACGCGTAGTGTCGACCTTTCCGGGCAACAGTGAAAAAAGTAGACGGACGCAGCGAAAAAAGTGACGCACAGTGAAAAAAGTAAATAAATTGCGAACTACTGAACGAATCCTGTGGCCTGCTCTAGTAAATCAAGGTGAACTCACAATTATTGCGTTGTACCCATCTCCATCACTCCTAACCTTCTTGACCAAACATTGTTATCAACTTATTGTTACGGCCATATTATTGCCATGGTTTTGACAATTGCCATTGTTATTGTTGCGTCAATCAACAAGAAATCGCCTCCTTTTCAAACAAAAAACAGGTAAACAAAAACTGGTACTTTTAAAACAAATTATAGAAAAAGTATCGTATCCCGCATGCTGAAAAAGCGACGATTTAAAATTCGTGTGATACTTCACACGAGTTTTAAATCTCTTGCTTCTTCAGCTTGTAGCACTATGTACTATTCTCACGTAATAGACGAGCAGAGGACATTCTGATATGAAAATTTTTGTTGACTCGTCCGATTTCTGAGAGAGAACTGCGTCAGGTGTGTGGCTGAGTGGTTGACTGTGGTCTTGGATCATGGGTTTAGATTTTAGAAGAACATCTGCTCCAGCCCCCTGGAACTGTGAGCTGAAAATGTGCCAAATGTTGACGGTGGTCGTGTGGCGGCGCTACCTATACAGTTGGCCTGGGATCGTTGCGAAAGCATGGCGAAGTTTTGGAAAATAATATTTATGCAAGGTGAAAGTAATTTACTGACAGTGTTGAATAATCTTTGAGTGTTTTGAGTGATATTTGCGATTTTTCTCATCTTCTAAGTGAAATAAAAGTTTCATAAGTTGAAAAAAACTGCTTTTAAATGTAAATCTGCATCTAATTTACAGATGCAATTGTGCAATTATTCCGAAGCGCCAAATGATCCGAAAGATATCATCCGGGAAAAGACTTTAACGGGGCGTGATAGAAGTGTTGCGGCAACTGTAAGTGTTACAAATAAAGTGTATTAGTTATCTTCTCGTTCATAAAGCTTTTCTTTGTTTAAAAATATTATTTTGTTGTTAATATCAACTGTGAATAATGGGCATCATCAATGTAATCCAAAACAACGTCTTTGTACTTTAATTATAAAAAAATTATATCTTAATATATTTTTTAATATTGAAATTAAAAAATTAACTAAAAGTATACATTGTAAACAAATTTAATTAATTTTATTGAATTCATTTGAAATTTGTTTTTCGGCATAACCATTTTCATGAAATTCAGCTTAAGATTCAAGACGAAATGGTGCCTAAAAATAACCAAACAGCTCGAAAATACCGGATAAATTCGAACATTAGCAGAAATTATTTTTAAGATTAGAATATGTATAGAGGTATCATTCACCGATCGTTTGGTAAAAACTTCTGACCGTAAGGCTGTATTCATATTACTTCTGTTTACTTTTTCATAAAAACATTCGCCCCTACATCATCGATGCAACATGTATTGGTGTGTGTTAGTGTAAGTGTGTGCCGGACATTTCACGTGGTACGTGCGTTTGATGTTTGTTTCTTGCAAACGTGAAAATATACTGTGCGAAACTTATATATTAGTTCTGAGATTATAGTAGATATGTTCCGTCTCTGCGATGTGTAGATCTTATACGTCAGCGTGCGTTGTGAAGTGTATTTAATATTAAGCGTTTTTCTGTGCACATTTAATTAGTATGTGAAAACATTAATTGTGATAAGTAAAGTGGGCAAAGTAGTAATGAACAGCAATAGACAGCATAAAAACAACAATACAGTTTGTAATATGAAAGGATTTTTTTCGTTAAAAATGATCTTAAGGATTGCAAGAATGACATTTCGAGGCCTAACTTTTGCCAAACCTGTAGTATACAAAATCCTGTACCGTTTGCTAATTTTTATCTTGTTCGATAAAATTTTTCCTGCTTTACCGATTTTTTACGAATCACTGCTATGCTTCTATTTTTAAAAAATGTCTTGAAATCTGTAACAAACTTGGAATTTATCCCGCGTTTCCAAGCAGTTGGGTAATTTTTAGGTGCTACTTCAGTGAGTTTTTATTAACGTTTTTTCTCTTTGGTATGAAATTGTTATATATATATATATACATATATATAAACAATAGTTTTTCGTAAATAAGTTTCTTGCAGTAAAATCGCACCAAAGAGATTTGCAGAAATTCTTTCGAAGAATAAAAGAAGTTCTACAGCATAAGGATTAAGTGAGAATTGCAACTTTTACCCAAAGAGAAAAAAAACATTAAACTCTGAATAGTTATTATCAAATAAAGAAAACCGAAATATTTTTTCAAAAGTTCTCCTCGAGTTTTTTCCAAAATTAGTTATGAATAACATTAGAATATTTCCCTCGATTTTATAAATCATTTTTAACAAGGTTCATTTTTTGAACTTGAAGTAAATTCAGTTCATTTTTTGTTTAGCAAAAATGAAACCTGCACTAATTAAAAATTTTCTTTTAGTCACCGTACGTCGAGCCACACCTACGAAAAAGAGCCGTGCCTGCTCTAAAACTTGTTCGTCGTAAAAAATCTGCTCCTAAACCTCGCTCTTTGACTTAGGTATTATTTTATTAATTTTACTTGTCTCGTTCTTTAGAAGTTCATTCAAACACAAAATTTTCGTATTAAAATATTTGAAAATCCCAAATGAATTTAAATAAATTAATAAATTATATATATATATATATATATACATATATAATGAAAAATATTATAAAATTAAGAGTATGTGACGTGGCAGATTTTTGGCCACCCACTTTGCTATTTTATTTAGCTTAATTTACTGCGAATTGTTGCTTTCCGTCACGGGGCACGACACTCCAAGGGCATATTTAAGGTTAATTTTAAGAATTTGAGGTCTCATTGTGTTTTTCTTTATTTTTGTTCATGACCTTACCTAGGTTTCATACTCAACGAGGGACAACGAGGGATTTTGAAAATTTAGGGACGCCTAGAGAATTAAGATTCGCCTGCTGTCGCCTTCAACCTAAGAATCGAGATTTTTGTGTTGATTCTTGTTCCCGCCTTTTCGACTATTGTCTCCAATAGTCCCGAAACCTGGCTGGAAACCATGGATGCCTCCAGAGCCAGGGACGACCGCGCATCAGTTTCCCTAGGCTTTGGGTATGAACTTAGTCACCTTGGAGCGATACCATTGGTCCCCACCAGTAATCCTTCATGAGGGAGGAAGTCTTCTCACATCCCTTTAGAGGGACTTCGACGCCAAGGGCCTGGCCGAGATTACAGCCTATTCAAGATTCCTATGATATGGATGAGAATTAGGTCTGGCTGTCCTAGATTTGTTGTGGTGAGTTGCCAATGCGGACAATTCTCGTTTCAGAGAGGACGAGAGCTTCCTCATACCGGAGATGCTATCGGATTTTCTCTGACGATTGGTCTTTGCTTTTATTACAGGGTACTTCGAAGCCGTTCCCGCACTTTCTTTCGTTTTGTCGGCACGTCAAGGAGCGAGCCAAGCGGAGCACCACCAAGCACAGACCGGTGCCGAGCAAGCAGCCAATCAGCGCCGACTGGTGGAAACACCCCTCCAAGCAGGAGAGACGACACGCTTGGCAGCCAACACGCCACGTTTGGCAGCCAACACGTCACGTTTTCTTTCGTTCAGCAGCCCCGTGCCGGAACGATCCAGTCGCGCTTTCTTGCCTTTGCACGTTATGAAATCTAACTTGGCCATTACAGTATTTCGTCTCTAAAGATAGTCACAAGTAAAACCAGTGTAAATTTTCTCCAAGAGTGGAGGTAAGGTCACCCCAGACTCACGTTTGTGAGTGTTTGTAATTCGTCCAAATTCCGCGTGTTCGGGCCATTAAAATGTTGAGTCACGGTTGTTTCGCTGAGAATTTTTCGGCAGAACACGTGGGGTTTGTCGCGAGTCTCCAAGGCTAATTTTATTTCAAGTGTGAAATTTCTTATGTCGTGGAAAAATCATTTTCGTTCCCTTCCATCTAGCAAATTGTTCCCGTTTCTCTTGTTACCGCCGCTATGAATTGCTTTCTTGCTATCGCCGCTACCTCATCCGCCATGTTGGCCTCGTGGTTTACGTAGGAGGTCAATTCAATCGGTTATTCATTTTCTCAAATAGACTCCCAGCAGTAGAATTTTTACGTTCCTTATAAATTAATTTGAGCGGCTATTCAATGTTAGTTGGTTACAATTTTGATTCATTCGCCCTTGGAATGTCAGCTGGACGAGTGAGCCCAGCTTAAGATAGAATTTTCATAGTAGAAGGTAACTCATTTTTGTTAACTGAGAATTATGGTAGAATAATGGCACAAAGTATCTAAATATCATATCTCACCTGACTATTTATAATTTTCTCGTCATGATTCCCCCCAAGTGCTACCGACCATTGTAACTTGCTATCTGCTCCACCCCCTTTACCTTTTTTCTTTTCTGTGAATACGAAATAAATCATGTACGCCATTTTACTACGTGAATACTTGTGTCAAATCATTTACGAGTAAGAATTTGCACCCTAAAGTATTCCTCCTGTCTGGCTGACCCATCCCCTCTACCTTTTTCTCATCAGAGGGCTGAGCATTGGCGGGCAAAGTTCACTCACGTTCCCGAGTCAAGTTTCAATTCAGTTGATTTTTGAGGTACCAATGGCACATGCGCGCCTGGCACCCAACCCCTTTTGGAAAGACACGGTTTTCTTTGCTTAAATTATTTCGGAACGTGGGTGAGAAATAAAATGAAACAACGGTGAGGTAAAATTAACCGTTTCAATACAAACCAATCGATCTGAATTTTTGATATGTTATAACTGAATGTATAAGAACTTAACTGATATTGTTCATTTCTGTCTGTTTTGAAATTTATAACTGAGATTTTCACCTCAAAGTTATAAAAAGTTTGTGTATTGTAAAAAAATCGTAAATATGAAAAATAAGTCATTGAATAAGGTTCGTTTGAAGCGCTGAAGACTTATGAGTATTTCTATGCAAAAACCAACACGATCCGATAATTATTAACGGAATGACGGCAGTTTTGAAATTATTTGTCCAATAAACTCGACCCGTAGCAACGCGTTATCCCCTTTCTTGCCTACTAAGCTGGCTGAGTCCACGCGCTAAGGTCGTTGTGCAATCCGGGCGCTCAATTGAAGTTAATAACAAAGTGGCTTAATTTTAATTTACTCGAGGGCTTCTGAGCATCAATAGTATGTCTATCTGAACGTTTTGAGCGAAAAAAATTGATATCTTTGAGTTCCAGCACTTCGAATTTCTTCGTCCAATTTAACTGGACTAGAAAGAAAATTCACTAATTAATTAGAGACCGTAATCACTTGAAATTTAGTCAATATTTTCACTAACTGACTTTAGTAAACTTGTGATTTTTTCACTATTCCATTAGTGAAATGTAAAACTATTACTATTTCATTAGTCACATACTCAATTACTAATTGAATATGACAAATATTTAAATTAAACTATATATATATAAAACATAAAAATATACAAAATGTGAATATAACAAAAAATGTATTTAAAAAGTTTAATAATCTTCATAACAAGATTTCCATCACTCAAAACTATGATCACCATAGAAAGATGGAATGAAGGTTCAAAAAATTATTTTAAATTATCTAATTGAATAAAATTGAACAATAGATGAAAATTATATTATTGTGAATTGCAGTAAAATTTTGTGTTAAATAGAGTTGTTAGAAATGCCAATCTAAGAGTAAAATTTCATTGATATATCGTAATCATTTTTTTCACATGATGAGAAAAACAGCGAAATTAAGTACGTCAGATTTGATAACCAACGTTTCTCCCCCATAATGTGTCCTGAATTTGAAATCGGTCGGTTTAAATATATGGTAGGTAACGCGCGTGAACAAAATAGGAACAAATAAATCATCATCAGCAGAGTTTCAAAGTTTCTTCGAATATCAATTTTTTACATCCTAGAGGGTGTCTAAAGTCTTCATAATTTCTGCTAAACTTACGGATACTATTCTGCACGAGATATTTATGTTCTAATATACCCCTGTAATTACCTTTTATTTTTGGCGCCCATAAAAATACAAAAAAAAATTTTTAGCACTTGAGGACCTTCTTAGTATCAAACTGAGCTTACAAAAAATTCAAAATATATGGGGGAAGAAAACTGGAAAAATTACGAATTTTCGAAGCCTTGGAATCTTTTTATATCATACATTTCGTAAAATTTTCTTGAAATATATTCTATTTATCAAAAAAATTTTGCCCAAATTTTGTATGTATTTTTGAGAAAGATGTAATTGTTTGAATCGAGAACAATGAATTGAATTGAAATTTTTTTTTTAAATTTTTGTCCTGATGATTATATATTTTCAAAAAAGATGTAAACATCTTATTTCATCTGCAACAGTTAATTCTAATTAAACGACTGCTAAGGTATTATACGATGATCAAGGAATATACACGTATGTAGACTTCATAAACTTAAGGACCATCAACTTTCACGAGAGTTCTGATGTGGAGAAAAAAATTAGGGTTGGTCATTCTTCTCCAGTGTATTCCTCATTAACCCTTTCGTTGGCAAAGAGATTTCGACAAAAAGTACCCAAAATGGCCAGAAAATTTTTTTTCTTGAAAATTCATATATCAG
>JAUMHM010000079.1:22186100-22200843 GCA_032362435.1 Melikaiella ostensackeni
CCCAGATTGCAGTACAGGCACTCCAAGATGTTGTTCAGCATTTCCATTCGAAAGAATCACAGGAAGTCGATCAACAATCTCCTTACCTCTTAACGCTGGTAGTAACTTACCATCCCAGTGCACGAGAGCAGCTTGCAATTTCGTGTCCATAAACTGCTTTTTTAATTCCAGTCGCCCTTTCTGCACGTATTATTTCTCTTGCAATATGAATGGATGACCTGTTGATGACAAAATCCTGGACATCATGGCCTAGTGCCTCGGTAGTTGCAGTCAGAATATGAACTGCATCCCTGTCACTGATTTTACATTTATCTAAGGCCGCAACAAACATAGGAGTCATGAGTGTACGGCTCCTCGTTCCCTCTTGCCCGTTTTGCTTCTGGTGATGAAAATTCTAATTTTGTGTCTTCTGAGAGAGGAGGTTCTACCATGATATTATCAGTGGATTTTCCAGCAACTGACACATTTATATCTGTACTTGATTCCAAACTACTTGCGCCTCAAGATGACGTCGATTCGGCAGTTTTAGCTTTAAAAGAAAAAGAAGAGATTCGATGATGCAAAATTGAATACAAAAACTGTGAAATATGAAAAAATTTAGAGCATCGCAAATTGCAAAATTGAAATTTTTTTATACATTACTCACTCAGTTGTTCAATTTCGAGATCGCTCCGCTCTTTGCTCATCAACGCTGCCTCTTCTCTTTCTGCAATTTTACTTTCTCTTATAACTTCCTTGTAATCGACTC
Source organism: Melikaiella ostensackeni (assembly GCA_032362435.1). Taxonomy (NCBI): domain Eukaryota; kingdom Metazoa; phylum Arthropoda; class Insecta; order Hymenoptera; family Cynipidae; genus Melikaiella; species Melikaiella ostensackeni. Next base: position 22,186,849 of record JAUMHM010000079.1, read on the forward strand.
CGAACATGAACCCTTGTCATATTCTCAAAAGTGTTAGAATGTGCAATGTCGAAAAGATCCTGGAGCTTCGATTTGAAATTCGCTTCTTTTTTCTCATGAGCCTTCGATGTTCTCCCAGCGTATTTTCGAAATTGTCTCCATTCTTGGTACAAAGATTCTAATTTTGAGATGCAGTTTCTTATTTCCTGAGTTGGGATTCGTGCTTTTTCTTAAAGAATAATAACCTCCTGCAATGCTAGTCCGGCACTTTCGCGTAAACTCAGCTCCACCACACGAAGATTGAAAAATAATACACATAAAACGTCTTTATTTGATGACAATTTATTTCTAGTTATTTTATCGCAGTAATATCCAAGTAAATAAATTTCCTCGCGTAATAGACGGGCAGAAGACATTCTGACATGAAAATTTGTTTTGACTCGTCCGATATCCGAAAGAGAACTGCGTCAGGTATGTGGCTGAGTGGTTGATTGTGAGCTTGGATTGTGGGTCCTTTAGATTTTAGAAGAACATCTGCTCAGTACAAGTACATCAGTCGTATTGGTACCCTCTTGCGCGCTTGGACAAGAATACTCAGGAAACAGGGGACACAGGTAGACTAAAAGCAAAAAAGTGCTTCTCGAAAACAGTCAGTCATAGAAGGAAAAGTTGTAGACAAAAATATGTGCATTTTTAATAGATCTACAACTTTTATATCCAGCTTTTTTGCATATAATTAATATTTTGCAAAATAAACAAATAAAATTGATTTTTTCAATGTTTTTTTTTTTCAAGGGCCCAGGGGTACCCTTTCTCTTAGTCCAATTAAGCTCAAATTTTACACGAATTATTTCTACATAAAATGGAACCAAACTGGGGGTAGCGCTAAAAAAAATCGCAAAAAATGTTTGCTAAGAGTAAATATGAGTCATCCTAGTGACAAACTTATAAGCGACAGCATTGGCACCACTAATCTGAAGATTAGTGAAATTTTGGAACTCATTTCTAAAGAAAGAGCATAAGCAACTAGGGTATAAATTATGGGTTTACAATGGGCAAAATTCCGATAATGTTAACAATACAATATATTCTGTTTCAAATTCATTGTTGCTTATATATGGTTCAAACTCGCAGTAAGTTCAATATCTCTTCAAAACTCTGCGACTTCTGAATGTGGGATCTATAAAGAAATACAGTTCTAACCTTTCATTTTTGGTGTTATAAAAGTTTGTTGTTTAAAACTTTTCTGGGGAGAACAAAACTCTAATGATAAATCATAGGTAAAATTTTCAAATTTGGAAAATTTATTATTTATTTACAATTAGAACGGAAAAAATGACGGTAAATTAGTTTTTTGATCAGAAAAATTTGTCTAATTAAGATCGATGTCCAATTATTTTTTAAATGGAACAACAATTTAAAATTATAGAATTTGTAAAGCTTTTACTTTAAAACATTCAATTTAGTTTTCGATTTAAAATTATTCAATTTTAATCGCTTCTAATTGAAAAGTGTTTGAATTCAAAAGTTTTTGATTCTGAGTTATTCAATTTTGAACGTTTTTATTAGAAATAATACAATTGAAATTCCTTTGAGTTTTAGAAGATCCGAATTTCAAAATTCTCAGCTACAATTATTTAATTTTTAACGTTTTGGAATTGTCCTACTGCCTAAATTTTTATCTGAAATTATTCAATTTTGAGATTCTTCGAAGCAAAATAAAATTGTTCAACATTTTGTACGCCTCGATTTATAAATGATCCGAGTTCAATTCCTTTTCATTCCATTTGAAATATTGTCCTTTTCAAAATTTTATCTGATATAAAATTGTTCGATTCTTAATATTGAAAAATTTATTTAAGAATGGATATTCAAATTGGTAATATTTTTAATGTTAGAAGATAAAAAATCCAGGGACGTGAGTGTGCGTTTCGCACACATGCAAAACTACTGCGAATGCACTGAAGAATTTTCTGCATGTGTAGAGTATGTTACATAAAATTGAACACTTATTCTAATTTTCAACTTTTTGAGACAAATAATATATAGTTGGAATCGTTAAAATGCGCAGATTTTAGATCTAATTTTTCCATATTCCTAATCGCAAAATTCGACAAATTTCATGTTTCGTATTTTAATCTTCATTAGATACAAAGGACTTCCATTAGCAGGGGCCAGCGAGCAGTTTTTGGACACTCGACCGAGTGACGGGAAGTAATTTTCCTATTATTATCTCAGTAATAAAGCCTGCTTCAAATATACCATTCTTCCCGAAGGTGAACTAGGGTACGGGACAATTCCGCATCACATACCTGGGGAGGGCTTATTTTCACAACTAATATCTGAAAACTGACTATATGTAATCGAGCATGCTGAAACCGAATCTAGAGTCCAAATAGCCCCATCACGTCAGGTTTTTTTCCTAACCTCAAAAAATAGACTCAAAGTCATAAAATTCAATAAAAACCCAAACAAATTCCCATAATCATATATTCCATCAACCCCACAACCCGATAACCTCAAAACTCCATAACCCTAAACCCTAGAACCCTGAACCCTAGTTGAGTTGAATTGAGTGACTCAGGAGGAGAGTTAGGGTTATCGAAAAAAGCTTTCGAACTTCTAGCTTTAAGGTTAAGAGAGAAGAATCTCTTGGAAAAAGGAGCAAAAATTACAGTGTACAGAAATAGAGAACAAGAGTTCCGACCATTTTTCACCCATGATAAATCACTGGAATTCGTATACTGCAATGATATTGCCAGACTATCGAATAGTTTGAAAGCTGGCCTCTATGAACCTGAAGAATGGCGGCTTTTTATCGACTCTTCTATTTGTAGTGTTAAGATGATATTGCTCCATGACACAAATGTACTGGCTCCCGTGCCAATAGCTCATCCCACATTTCTCAAAGGGTCTTACGATAACATCAGAATCGTTCTTGAAGAAATAAAATATTCGGAGCATCAATGGAGGATCTGCGGTGATCTCAAGATCATTGGCATTGTTCTAGGCATGCAGAGCGAAAACATTCAATACGCTTTTTTCCTGTGCCTTTTTGACAGTAGAGTTCGACAAAATCATTACAGAAAGAAAGAATGGTCCAAACGAGAGTCACTGAAACCAGGATCGTCAAACGTTATAAAGGAACCACTTGTAGAAGAAAGAAAAATTCTACTTTCTCCACTACATCTCAAACTTGGATCAATGAAGCAATACGTGAGAGCTTTGAATAAAACAGGAGATTGTTTTCAGTATATTACAAAAATATGGCCAAACTGAGTTATTCCAAGTTGGAAGCTGGTATATTCGATGGTCCGCAGATTCGGACGTTATTTCATGAAAAGGATTTCATTGCACATATGACAGATGATGAGAAAGCTGCTTGGACTAGTTTCCGCAAGGTCTGTCAAAACTTCCTGGGGAACGAAAAAAGTCAGGATTATGAAAAATTGGTGAGTGACTTGAATGGAAGCTTCAAGAGTTTAGGTTGTAATATGGGCATTAAGTTGGAGAAGAGGATTACAAAGTGCTCTGAGTTGAGCTTTAAATTCAATATTTTAAAAATTATTTATCTAAAATTGCGAAAATAATCCTATTTTTTTAGCCTACATATAAAACCTTAAGTAACTATAAAAACTTTTGATATGAAACCTGAGTCAGATGATAACCTTTAGAATATATAAACATGAGACTGTTCATTGAATTGTATAATTACGAGATAGATATAAGACACTCTAAAAATTAGAGATATTTTTTTGAGATATTACTTTTTACGTGTCGTATTTTTAAATAGGATAACTTCATGCTGGCATTTTCAATGTAAAACAAATGACAAGTGGTCTCATTTTAGAATCACATGAGATTGTTTTTTTCTGATTCATATTTGAATGCCTTAAATGAGCTCTGAAATAATACTTTGTTCTTACAGTGAATAATTGTCTAATAGTCATTAAGAAAATTATAATATATTATAACCATTTTTCTACAAAGCATACTCGTATATCTCTTATTTAAAGAAATTTTTTTAGCAATAAGTTTCTTCTCGAAATGCTACATTGTTCATCCTAATTCTCTAAGGAAATATGTCAAGATTATAAATTATGAGTCTTTGAGATGTAGAGTATTTAGTAATAAGGGGCCACCTATATATCATGTATACAGTTTTTATTTGAAGAGGAAGGGGTGGGGGGATCCTTTGAAAAGTCCACGTGGACACGCGTTTGCCTGAATCCGCGATGTTCTTTTCAGAAAAACATGAAAAATAAAGAATATTTCCACGAATTTTTGTTTGAATTTCATACTTTGTGTCATTAAACTTACGCTTTCAAGGAAAACCGAATTTTCAGCGAATTCACCGCCCCATTTCATCAATCAATCATCAACAGTCTACGTTTGTCCACACGGGGGGTGAGAGGTCAAAAAGTGGCAAAAAATTGTTTACGTTGTATATGGGTGGCCTCTAAGTAATCTTACAAGGTTATACGCTAATTTGCACACGGTAATAATTTATATTCTTTACACTCTGAGGCACGTGTGTCAAATATAAACGATGACATATCGTGTTATTTTGTTTTCCAACATTTTACCAATCATTCCATTACACAATGAAAGAAAATTTAGTCCGTCTAGTTGGTACATAATACCATAAATCTGTATCATTCATACGCCTTCCTCTGTGTAAACCAAATTCATGAAATGTGAATGTCACAGAAAAGTAAGCGTCCCACTCCAATGCCATATGCAAACATTTGATATAATTTATATTAGCGAGGGAGATAGCAACTAGTATATAAGCATTAGTAAGATCTTGCAGAGAATATTCATTCGGTCGGACAACCAGTATTTAGAAAAATGAAGATCCTTGTTGGAACTCTGTTCATCGCATTGGCTGTTTTCCCTAATTCTGTTGGTAAGTATGAAGTAACGTAATCCGACCTGTTTTTAAAGAATACCGTTCATTCAGAAACGAGTGAAACCGAGAAAATCGACGAAAACCGTTTGAAACTTCTTTCGCCCAGAACGCTTATTCAAAGGAATATTTTTTAAATTTCGTCAGCGCCAAAAAGCCATCGATTAATTTGGAGAATGCCGCTATCTCCGAGTTGACAGTATTCTTGTGAATTTATGTGTCACTTCTTAGGCCGTCTTTTTTTTCCACGATTTCACTGATATAAAAAACTCATTTTTAAAATTTTTTGAATCAACAGTATTCTTCAAAAACAGGAAGTAATATCATATTTTTAGTTTTAAGTATAATTTTGCTCTTTTATGTGAAAAAAAAAATCTTGAGAAACTTAGACCCTGAAGTTTGTGACAATTATGGACATAAGATCTTGTGTAATTTATCAGAGTTCGATTATAACTATAATTTATACTGAATTGAGATATATTAGTGTCTTCTAGGAATAATATTTTTTGAATAATTATAGAATGATGGCCAACTGCTTAAGAATAACCAACTATATTGCATGCACTTTCCCATTTTCTGTATTCCAATAAAACTTCTCGTAGGCAAAATAATGGTTTAGTCCGCATAAAACTCACATGAAATCTTCCACATACAAGTAAAAATCAAACTGAAAATGTCAAAGAATTAAGAAGTGCGGTTTTTACGAAGTTGTTCTGCATATACCTGAAAAAATCGACGTTATATTCTGAACCTTTTACGGATTTCCTCACGTACTTCACTCTTTCTTGAATGAAATCATGAGTCTGGAAAAAAAATTTGCTAGGTAGTTATAAATAACAAAAACCTATATATAAATGTTGAAAAAAACCTGTGTTTCTTTTCAAGCAAACTTTAGAATCAAAATAGGAAAATCTGATCTGAACTTCTATAAAAATCCACATATTTTTTCGTAAAGAGTCCGCGACTTGAAGTGCGCCTGCCTAATTTAATTATTCGAGATAGAACGCGGTCAAAATCGATTCAAATGAAAAAACTGTAAATACAAATTAATAACACTTTAAAATTCATTACAAAGTAAATCTTTCAACGTTTGCAATGTATATTGTACGAGGAATATTCTTCCTAAATTTTTGTAGTAGAAGAAAAATATAGAAGCTCCATAAAGAACGCGATTGTGAAATATTTTCAAGTTTATTGAAACAATAAGAAGGCCACATTGTGAAAATTTCCAATAGTCTACGTCACCTTCACGAAATAACTGTTTCAAAATGAACAAATTGGAATCATTTACTCATTTATTCTATTTGATCTCATTTAATTTGATAAAAGAACGCGATTGTGTGACAGTTTTTATTACTGCTTTGAAATGAAAAATAAGAATTGTTATTTGCACACTTAATTGGTTTTACCTGACTGTATTTAATAAAGCAACGTGATTGCGTAACATACTTAACTTTTTTGAAATAATATGAAGCAATGCCAAAGCCATGCGAAAAATATGGGCATTACATAATATACGTATATTCTCACGATTGTGTCGCTGACCCCCCCCCCCCTCCCCTCTGATAACTCTTTCTGGTTATGGTCTTGAGATAAGGGACAGATTGCGAAACATGTTATGTTGAAAAGAAAAGTTCATAAACTCATTCGTATCCGAAATCACTAAAAAACTAGTCAATATTTCAGCCAAATGACTGAAAAATTAATTGGTAATTTTTTGAATATTTCATTAGAAAAATGATGTATATATTATTACAATTACATTATATTCGAACACTCATATAAAGTCACGGTTCCAATGGAGTGATCATTATTACATAATTTGTGAAAATTTCCATCACACTTGTTGCATATTAGGGCATATCGAAAAAAGTTCTTCATCCTATGTTCTAATAGGGATGAGAACTTTTTTACAGGAGCCAAAAACACTTCCCTAAAGTTTTATTTAAAAAAAGTTATTTTCTTTTCGCATCTTAGATACAGTCAAGAAGCACTAAGAGCAACACACTTCTTCTCATTGGAAGATCAAAAAAAATTTTCATGAAATCTCAGTTACATGAAAAAATAGTTTGAAGCAATTAAGTTTATACCTGTATAGCAAAAAGCCATTAAAATATTTTTCACGCTGCCGGAACGGCCCTGAAATGTATAAAATTTTTTGAAAAATCAACTTTTTCGCTATTTTCTTGTAGAGTTATATCAATTTCGTCGACTATTTGACTATGGAGTGCGCGATATATCTTAACGGAAATGCATTTTTAATATATTGCAACAATAATATATAAAGAAGGCTGACATTAAAACAATATTTATTGGCTTTGAGTTGAAGCAGAGTAGAAAACATTTTCACTCAATCTAGATACCGAAAAGTCCTTTTATCTTTTTATGAAAATCATAATCAATTTCAAAAGTGTATATCAGTGACCTTGGTAATCACCACGTTGCACGTACCTATCTTTTCTAATGTTCAACTTGTGATAACAAATTTGAAGTTAGCGACCCCAGAAACCTCTTCATACCAAATTGTATAAAAATTTGACGAAAGCTTCAATTTTTTTTTGAAAACAAAAAGCTTTGCTACATGACTTTAAGAAGTTTTACTGAAAAGTCTCGAGTGCCTACGATGACGTGGGTTTTTGATATATAATTTTTCAGGAACCGAAAACCCGCAAAAAATTACAAGCCTGCTTCTTCTAAGAGTCTTAATTTAAACGAAGTTTGGCACGTGTTTTATTTTTACAAGGTTGGACGGTAATTTATGACTATTATCTTACCTTTTTTCGGCACGTGAGTTAAATAGCGCGAAGTTTGCCTCAGATTTATGAAATACAAACATCCAATTCAATCGCAGGATTGGGGAATTCATTAAAAACACAATATTCAAGTACAAAAATAATGTATGTCTATTAAGAGATAATGCACTAAACATTTAGAATCTTCCACGTGTTGCCTCGATACTCTTCTTTCAAATCTAATCTCTTATCTAGAGCTGCGAGCACCACCTAGCAACATCTGAACAATCTTTTCCTAAAAGTTTAAAGAGAGGTTTTATTTTCACTAACAAATAAAAACTGGCACTAAATGTATCAAGTTGATGTTGCTATTTCAAATCGCAAACCTTATTTCGAGAAAACCAGGGAGACCATGGAAATGCCAATCAATATTTCTTGTTGCAATGATCAATTTTTTTGAGTGACAGTAGTGTTATATTTCAAATATCAAATCAGTTTTCCTCATATAAACAGAGTAAACAATTTTTTTAAATTTCATAAATCGCTATTGATAGGTCATGAATGGTCATCAAAGGTGTTTCAACAGATCATTCGAAGCGAATTGAAAATGAGAAAAATATTACATGAAGTACAGTACTGATGGAATAACAAAAAAATGACCTGGAAAGTGCAATGTGGATTCATGCCAGGGAGATCACGTGCGGCTCAGATATTTTGCAGAGAATGATGAGCAGACTGGATGCCAGCATGAAAAGTATAGGTCTTGAGATTAACGTGAATAGAACAAAATTTATTGTGTTTGAAAGAAGGGATGAGAAAACAGTATGCAGCATTGCCTTAAGCGGAGAGATAATAGAACAAGTTGATGATTTCGTGTATCTTGGAAGTTTAATTACATACTGCTGTCAAAAAATAGATGCAGAGATGTTCAGACGTACAGACGATGGTAGAAAGATTATCGGCAGTATACGAGCTATTGCTAGAAGTAAAAATGTAACGAATAAATGCGAAGAAAGCAAAAAATGTATGCAAGGATCGGGATGTGTGGAGGACAATTGCTTATGAGAAGGATAGTCACGCATTTTTGTAATCCTGAGTTTTGCGTTTTTGAGTTCTTGGGATCGAATGATATCGAAAAATGACCAGAAAAGCAGATGTGAAACGTATATTATTACAAACGTCCCTCTATGAGAAAACAATAATATACAATCCCACACAAATAATTTCACGAATATATGCTATTTTTGATAGTTTAATTACAGTTACTTTCTACGCCTCTTGAGAAAATTCCTTTAAAATATTCATTAGTTACACTGCAGAAGATTTACCTGTATATAGAGAAAATGATGATCTTTATTCTTCTATTTGGGAATGAGTTTCTCAATTTTGCGAAACGCACTCTTTTACATTTTTTTTCTAATTTTCAGAACCAATACAAATCTAATTATATTTAACATTTCAGCACCGTGTTTGCAAATTAAATTTCTTCTCAAAAGATTCATTTTATACTTACAAATTTTGCCCAGATAGAATTCTGGCAATAAATCAAATATGGATAGTATCTCATAATAGGGCACGCCTACTCTGAACCAAGAGCAGGCTGAAGTTTCTACTCTAGAAATTGTGTTCTGGGGTTGTCTCCTAAGTATTCTTACCGAATATGAAGAAAATCGTTGGGCTCTTTTTAAAAAGACCTCGACATTTGTTGTTTTTTCATAAATTTATGTGATCTTTGTCGGAAAGAAGAAGTAGCAAGTGAAGTTTTCTTAGCTAAAAACCTCTAATTTTGCGCCCAAAAAAGTTTCTATGTGATTAATTTTGATTGAATATCAGCTATCTTTTATATTGTAAGAACGTGTGAAAGACATCAGTTTTTTTCCAATTCTACGTTCTAGCGTCAACAACTGAGAGGATATGACCTCTTGAAGTGATTTTTCAGTGGAAAAAGTGTTAAATCTTTTTGTTTATGCATGATATCATGTCTCATGTACATCTCACATGAAAGTTAAATAGAAATGAGTTGAGGTAGATTGAATTATCTTCAAAACTTAGAAAGGAAATTAATCCCATCTCTCATGAAACGGAAGATATAGTCCCTCGTAGAAGACTCCTTTTTGTGGAGGTTTATTATAGATGCAGTTTTTCATTAAAAACTTATTGTGTATACATAACATCAGTACTTTCGAAAAAAATCACATAAATTAATGAAAAATAACAAATATCGAGTTATTTCAAAGGCGGGCTGAACGATTTTTTTCATATTCGGTAAAAATACAAAAAAAGCAACTCAAAACATAACTTCTGGGGTACAATCTTTAGCCTGCTCTTTCAAGTGAAACTTTGTTCAGAAGCGGCGTGGTGGTTTAAGTAATTTAATCATTCTGTGCTCATTGATACGAGAATTACTTCAAAATTTAAATAATTTTTTATGAAATTCAATAAACATTGAGTTATAACTAAAATTCACTATCGTACTACTTATAAAGAGAGGACACGTCTCTCTCGAAAATGGCGTATGTTAACGATGTGTAGGCTAAAAGGCCTACCAGAATCCGCTGAGATACACTCTGTTAAGAGTATATTATCGTCCTTTTTACGGTCTATCAAAGCTACGCAACTTCAATTTTCAATAACTTGCGCCCCCTTTTCAAATAATTATTATAAGCGACTTCGATTCATATTAACACCATTAGATACAGCTTTTTGAGGTGAGTTCAAGGATAAAAAGAGCTCAATTTTGATATAAAATGTTGAATGGATGAGGTTCTTAAAATAAAGAGTACGGTAAAATTCATTTATATTTGCTATTATAGTCAATTCCCATGAAGAAATTGCCCTGGTTGGCCTTGCCGGTTGGCCAGGCTAACCTTGCTTGGGTTTCATAATCGGAGAATCGGTCGGGAGCCGACCGGGCTATATTTCATCTCAAATCATAATTATCTAAGACATAATAACGGAGGCTAGATGAATTGTTATTGGAAAAGTACAATTTGAAAATGTATTAGGTCAGTAAAACAGAAATTAGCTTTTTTAAATTCTCCAAACGAACAGCATGACATTTTTTCTAGTGTTTTCACTTATTCAACAAAACTATTATCGATTCTGCAACGTTGAACAGCAGTATTGTTAGATTGTCTATAATTTTCTCAAATCATAGACAGTTTTTAGCATGTTCACTTCCAAATTTACACACATGTCTTCCGCCCTCTGCGTCTGCGTTGCCACTAAGCAAGTTTCAATTTGTTATTTCGAACGAGAATGCACTGACGCCGTCTCCTCATAACCTGCAAATGAAATCGTGATCTGTAATTAAAGTTGAACTAATTTCAGTAATCAGTTTGAGAACTTAACTAAAAAACTCAGTGAACGGATTATTAGTATTATAAAATAAAGTAATTCCTTTCTAACCTTAAATCACCACGTGGTCTGAGCAATTTCTAGGACATTTGAGCATCAAAGATCAAAACTTTTCTCCAATCTCCATGCGAGAATTTGTTGACTTCATTTGACTTTTGAAGTTCACCGTATCATTAACAATAAGACTTAAAAGTCAAATCAAGTAAGCAATTTCTCGACTGCAGCAAAATTTTTCAAGCGGACTGTACCGGAGTGCCTGACCTGGTCCAGGCCGGAATCAAAGCCGGAATCCGGCCAGTCTCCGTGACGTGTTAAGCCGGATTCGGGCCAATTACCTAGACCAGCGCCCGGTTTAAACTGGGCTTGTCCAGCCGGATCCCTGATTCGATTTATACGCGGGTCTAATTCATATTTTTGAGCATTAACACTCATCAGTTTCTATTTCTTTTTACAGAATTAAGTGGACAGCCGGGAAATGGGCGACCTCAATGGCCGGACCCAGCCGCAGAACCAGAACCAATCGAGGGCAGATACTGGGTGGGCATGCGCTTCTCTGACGAAAGACCAGCAAATCTTCGCTTCAAAGATGGACGTGGGAATCTTGTTCCACTTCCCAGAGGGGTCCGTCTCCTTGAATACAGAACCTTTTACATTGGGGTAGTCATACGCGAGCAAGATGTTATTCCATTATACAATATTGAGGGCGAAGTTGTCTTTCAAAAAGCGCGCAACGAATCTTATCAACTGGAGGTGGGCCTAGAAGCAGCTGCGGAATTTGGCATACCGGGCACTATCGAACAGGTAGACGCCGCAATCGCACGATCTTTTGGGGACACCTTCCCAGATGCTGCAAACGCAGGTGGGGAAGCCGCTCCAAACGCGGCCAGTGAAGTTGCTGCGAACGCGGCCAGAGGAGCTGCTGAAAACCAAGGCAGACGAGGTGCAAGAAATCGAAGGGGTGGAAGGCACAGCTATCGAAACAACCGACGCGTCGGGCCGTCTAGAAAATAATTTCAAGTGAAACTTAATGTATTATCAAGAATACTTACCTTTCATATTTTTATTTTCAGCTAATTCTGTAAGAACTCAATGTTTTTAACAGATTGATAATAGAATCAAGAATGAACCTAAGTGGAGGATCGTATTTCAATGAAGAAGTCTACGCAAAAAAAATTATTGATTTGTTATTCAAGTCAAAAATTGCAATTGGTTATATTCGCGATATCTACTTAATCCCATTTATTGATATTTCCTTGAAAAGGTATAGAATCAGTAAATTTACTTCTGTTGCATGAAAATTAAACTTTCAGGTAAAATTTCCGGATTTATTAATTGTTATAAAAAAATTAATGCATATAACAGTTATCTGATGCATTTTCGGAATTTTAATGCACTGCTTACATATATTTTGTTATTAGAATGTGTAAGATTATGTTTGATTGCGAGCGAGCACCAAACAACAACAATAGTAAATAGTTTTAAAAATCTTTATAAACGAATTTACTGATTTGTCATTTCTATGCATAGTAAATTTTTCTTCCCTGGGGAATCATTTCTTTTTGTCTGAAGAATAATACTTGTTGACAACTACTCAACTGGAATAATACATTCAAGCAAACCTTTGAATTATACAGACTTATAAGTATAGAACATAAAAAGTGAAATTGAGGAAGTAAAAAATATTCAATATTCCTGAAAGTACAGAAAAATAAAAATAAAAAAGCAAGAAAAAAGATACCTCCTTCGTGGATGCAACTTTAATGTTTGGTAGAGAGGCTGGAATATTGCCGTGGAATAAGTTTTCATATTAATATAACCAATAGTAGTGACACTCAAATGAGTGAATTTCATTGTAAAAATTTATTATCATAATAACAAACGTTGGTACATGGCACTCCATTGTGTACCATTCTTGTTCTTTGCATAAAAATAAATGTTTTCGTAGAAATGAAAAATTCGCTATGCATAGAAATTCCAAATAAATGAATTTGTTTATAAGACTTGTTTAAACTAATGACTATCACTGTTGTTTGGTGCTTGTTCGCAATCAGACGTTAAGCTAACACATTTTCATGAAAACTGTATGTGAGTAATGCATGCAAATTCCGGAAATGCAGAAGTTAACAGTTGTATGCATGAATTTGTTTATAACAATTTAAAAAAATTAATTTAAGATTCAAGATTGTAAGTCCCAAAGTCGTAAGTCCTAAATCGTAAAACCAAATAACCGCAAGTCCTATGTATAATAAAGGTCGTATAAATGTCAAGCCCAAAAAATACGGACCTACCAAAAATACCCTGAATAAATGAAAAAAGATTGTTTTGCATCAAATCATGCATATCAAAAATTTTGCTGGTTTTTATCAATTAATAATCGTTCACTCTGAGGAAATAGCAGCATGCAATATTCTTATATGTTCAATGAACTTTTAGTTACAAAATATAATGAAGAATATGGAAATAAAATAATAGTGAAAATGCTGACAATTGTAATACTTATATAACAACAATTTCATTTCGTGACAATAAAGATTTTTAAAATTCATTACCAGAGAGCAGACGAGCCCAGTTTGAATTTGCGCACCCAGCCTAGGCTAGGCTCCCTCGTTGCGGAGAACCGCTGCATGAGGGAAGTGGAGGGAGAGCGCGTGCACGCCGGGCACATACGACGCCTCGTGTCGGGCACGCACGATCACGCACGATTCTTCATGCCCAACACTTTTTACCTAACCCTCGTTTTTTACTCATTCGATGAGCGGCTTATTTGGTTGTTGACATATGCTTCGCTGCAATTCAATGTTTCAGATTGTTTTATTGATATTAACATAGGGGGGGACTTCGGTCCTTTTTGTAAAAAGAACACTTTTTTTCTGAATCTTTTTTTTTTAATACGGTTAAGGTAACTTTATTATACTATTCTACACATTATAGTTTATGATTGAAACATCATTTTCCCAAATTTTGGTTCAAAAATATGAAGAAATAAGCCGGTGACAGAGCATTTTCAAAAACGTCTTT
>JAUMHM010000079.1:22200943-22214438 GCA_032362435.1 Melikaiella ostensackeni
TTATAAAATATATATAACAATAATTAATTCCAGGAATGTTAAATTTTACTTGATAATACAATGATTTCGGGTTTATGACTTCTTTTACTATCTACCTTTTTTTCACATGATACATGTCGTCATTTTAAGTTCTCTAAATTCGGTAAACATTGAACATTATGTATACATAATCAGAATTGTTTGTACTAAACAAATAAATAATTTTTATCTCTATAATATGTCTTATGAGTAATGGTTGCGACAAATTTACAAAGTCGAATGAGATAGTAATTATTATCTATACTCCATTGAAACCGATTATACTCATTATAGTTAAACATTCTTCGAAAAAGTTTTCAATAATTCGTTTTCTCCATTTTGAAAAAAGATGGGAATCTTTGTTGGGAATCTGTTCTTTACTGCAGTGATTTTTCTTTATTCTATTGGTCAATATAATATCATGTCATATAATATAATATTAAATCCATAGCAGAAAAAAATTCCGACATTGCAAGAAAATAATTTTTGGTTCTATGCTTTTCCCAATAGAATCATACTTTCAATTTCAATAATAGGATTGTTTCACAAATTTAGATAAAATAATTTTTGATTATATAATTTCATACTAAACTTTTTTTTGCATTGATTATGTGAACCATAAAGAGGCAATGCTTGATAATTGGTTCGTCTAGTATACATTTTTTACAGTATCGCCTACTATTATCTTATTATTGTTATAGTATAATCTACGTTTATCCAGTAAAAAATAAATAAATAAATTGATATTGTACAATTTTCCATAAATTCGCTGACATAATATAACTTAACCAACAAGCAGATAAACGACCCAAACTTAGTAAAAAGTGGTTTTAACTAGTCAAAACTTTACCGAAACTATTGGGGAAAACTAGTTTTAACTGGTCAAAACGCGATTTTATCATCAAGCACTTTTGTGAGAGCCCGAAGAATTTTTGTATTCAATCTGATTTCAAGTTTAAATCCTTGTGTGATAGGGTGGTCTTAAATTTGTTTTTGTGAAATTTTGATGCTCTCAACCTCGAAATTCTTTCGAATCCAAACAAAATTAAGACATATTTTTTAAATGAAAAAATTGATATTTAGAGATAATCCCATAAAGTTTAACACGTATTTCTTCTAAGGAAGAAATAAGTTTCTGCACATTTTGGACGAAATCGTCAATATTAGGTGTATCAAGTTGCTTCTCGACATTTTCCTTCACAATCAGCCATAAAATACAAATCAAAAATCACTTTTTAAATTTCACCCTTATAAGTAGGGTTCATAGGGTAGCAAAAAATCTCCATAAGTGAAAAATTGGGTTTTGCGAGTTTTTAGCACTAATCTGACTTTTGCAGATGTATTATAACAAATTGTTCCTCATACCTAAAGTGTCATTTTCTACTAATATTCAGATGTTTCAGGGAATTATTAAATTAATTTATTATTGTTTACAGCAATTCTCTCTCAAAGTAGAAGTAGAAAATCGTGTTTTTTCTGAATTTTTGAATTTATTTTCAATTTTTCAGTCAGTGCGAGGACATAATCAAAGTCAACCAAAGTAATTGTTTTAACAATGTTTTATTATTTATAACAATACTGTATTAGTTGCTATAAATATTAATAAATTACTAAAACGATTAGGTTGTTATCTTTGATTAATTATTACCTCACTCTAAGTGAAAAGTTGGCAAAAGGTTGAAAATTTGAGAAAAAAAACCGCAACTTTGTAGCATTATTCTAATAGAATATAGTTATAAATAATAAGAAATTGTTTAAACAAATTTTTTTGTTGACTTTTAATTACTATTTCCTCGCTCTATCCGAAAACTTAAAAAAGACTTGAAAAATTCAGAAAAAACCGCGACTTTTTACGTCTATTCTAAGAGAAAATGGCTATAAACAATAATAAATTGTTAAAAAAATAAATTCAAACATCTTAATATGAGTAGAAAGAAATATGTTAGATATTAGAAACAGTTTTTACTAAAAGAAACTGCAAAAAAATAACAATTAGCATCAAAAACTCTCAAAATCAAATTTTTCACTTATGGGGGTCTTCTGGGACCCTATAAAACAGACTTTTGTGTGTGAAATTCAAAAAGTAATATTTTTTATTTGTATTCTATGGTTAATTGTGAAGAGAAATGAAAAGTGACAACTTGACACATCTGATATTGACGATTCTGTCCAGAATTTACAAAAATGTTTTTTTTTTCTTACGGGGAATACGTGTTCAACTTCATGGGGTTGACGGAAACCCTAAATATTAATTTTTTTTAAAACAACAAAATACGTATTTTTTGGACTCGAACAAATTTGGGGAGTGAGAGCATGAAAATTCCCATGCAAAAAATTTTGGACCACACTAATAAACAGCTATTACAGTCATTCAATAAGGTCGCGCAGTATATTTCTGTTTTCCACACGGACGTGCAGTAGATTTCTGTGACTCATATGGCCGCGCAGTAGAATTCTGTGAGTTATATGGCTGTGCAGTAGATTTTTAGAGCACTTATGGCAGTTGTTAAGCAATGATTCATTAGTCCAGTTACTTTCCCCTCAATGAGGTATCAATTTCTTTTAATTAACTAAATATTATTTATTTCCTAAATATTTTTATTATAAGCCAACGAGAGGAAAGTTATAAATACGCATTCCCTTAAAAATATTTACTAACAAAAAAATGTTTCCATCGTGTTCTTGTACCATCCAATTGTGTAATCTAGTAATATAATAAATTGTAAGAACTAAAATTGGTCCATTCATATATTTTCCTTCTATATATTTTTCTTCAAAATAAAAAATACGTGTTTTTTTTATTCGAACAAGTTTGGCTGGTGAAAACATGAGAAGTTTACTCAAAAAAATTTTGGACCACCCTAATACACAGCTATTAGAGTCATTAAAGGCTAGAGTGCTCAGCCCTATGCAAATCAGGCTGCGCAGTATATTTCCATGGCTCATATAGATGCGCAGTAGATTTCTGTGGCTCATATGGATGCACAGTAGATTTCAGTTACTCCTCTGGATGAGCATGTGATTTCTATGGCTCATATGGCTCCACAGTGAATTTCTGCATCATATAGATGCGCAGTAGATGTATGTGACTCATATGGATGCGCAGTAGATTTATGTGGGTCATATAGCTGTGCAGTAGACTTTTATAGCACTTATAGGATTCTACTGACCAAAAAAAAAAATTCAATGCGTTTTTATACCATTCTTTTGTGAAATTTAGTAATTTAATAAATAGTGACCTTAAAAATTGATCCATTTCTATATAATTTCTTCTTGCAGAATTAGGTTCACAGAGTGTCCGTCGAACACTACATAGGTATGTGTATGAATATGAAGAAGGATCTGCTGGTGGATCGTCTTTTTATGATTATTAGACTTCTAGTAGCGATTCTCTTCCGAGATCTTCTCCTCCTCCTATTAAGAAACACTCTATTTCTGATGGTTATAAAATTAAAAATGTGAAAACTCGTGTCCTTCTTCGTGTAACGTTTGGAGAAGAAACTGGTCCCCTTTACGCAATAAGTCTACCAGCTACGGTACTAGTATCGCCTGATAATTTCGTAGTTGGATAATTGAATTCTTATGGCGTTTTGTTAAGATTATATCATACAGTATTATATGGTCGCGAGCCGGTTGAAATACACTCGAAAAGCAGTGTGATTCGCCTAATGTCCCAAACAGAAATTGGAACTTTACCGTTTTACCGTAAGATTTATTGAAAAATGTAGCCGATTGAATTAATTGAAATAAAAACAATGTAAATTAAGAACTATAAAATAAAAATATTTATACGGTGCAAATCTATTTATTTAACTTTTCACATTTATCTCTCTATACTATGAAAAGACCTCACAGTCGCCGCTGTCGCCGTTGTTTCAAGAATTCTGAGAAGATCCTCCCGAGCACCTCCCAGAGCCTCCCACGAGGGCCTCCAGAGCCTCCTAAGTAAGTCTCCACAGCCTCCTAGAAGAGCCTCTAGAGCCTTCCGCGAGAGCCTCCAGAGTCTCCCACGAGGGCCTCCTGAGCCTCCCAAGACAGTCCCCACCGCCTCCTAAAAGAGCTTTTAGAACTTCCCACGAGAGCCTCAAGAGCCCCCCACGAGGTGCTCCAGAGCCTCCCGCGAGGGCCTCCAAAGCATTTCTTTTCCATTTATCTCTATCCATCCCTGCATATTGTCCTCTCCCTTACCGTCAATCCCTTCCTATTAATCCCTCTTCCATTTATCCCTATCCATCCAATAAAAAAATACATTAATTAAGATAACTTACTATACATTCATAAAAAACCTGAATGGGTGGCAGACGCGCGTAGCGCGCAGAGGGACACAGACCCCCTCGTATAATTATACAAATGGACTTTTTGTCGTGGAGGCAGGATGAAAGAGAGTGTATGAAAATGGAGGAAAGGGGAAATGGAGAAATGGGAACTTGGCAGAAGAAAAAGAGGTCACGAGAGAATGCTAAATGAAAAAAGACAGAGGGAGAAGGGAAGGTACATGGAAGAGGTCAATAAAGTGGTAAAGGAAGGGAGAAAATGTTAAGTGATAAACAGGGAATGAGGAAGAAGGAAGGGCATAAATGAGGAAGTCGGGATGGACAAGCGGACAAAGTATTTCATGAGACTGCTAGGGAGTGTGGGAAATAGGGTAAAGGGTGAAGGAAGAAAGTCCGTGGCAGGAGATGAGGACAGCGGAAACGTGATTAGTAAGGAAGAGGTGAATTAAGCAATTGTGAGGCTGAAAGAAACAAGGCAACAGGTGAGGTTGACTTGGAGAATAGGGCACTGAAATATGGTGGAGAAGGGGTGAAAGAAGAGATGTGGAGGATTTGTAATAAGATTTGGAAAGGCGAGGGGTGGCCAGAGAAATGGAGACAGGACTGGTAGTGTCGTTGATTAAGAAAGGAGAGGAAAAAAGGGTAGAGGAACATCGAAATATCACACTCGTGTCAGTTGGATACAAAATTTACGCGAAAGTGCCAAGGAAGAGGCTGGAAAGACAGGTGGACGAAAAGGGAAGTATACCACACAACCAAACGGGATTTAGGAAAGGGATGTGGACCACAGATAACATTTCCGTGCTCAATTTTCTAGTCAATAGGAACTTGGGGCGGAAGAAATGGAAACTAGATGCACTGCTTGTGGATTTCAAAGCAGTATTTGACTCTGGAAAAAGGAGGGTGCTACGGAAGACTGTGAAAAAGAAAGGAGTGGATGAAGGTTTGATAGAGAGGATGAAAGAGATATTTGTGGAAACTAAGATAAGGGTGAAGATAGGAGAAGAGAAAGGGGAGAAATTTGGACAGGAAGGGGACTTAGGCAAGGGTGCTTGTTGGGCCACCTCTGTTTAGTGTCCTATTGGCAGACTCAGAGGAGAAGATAGAGAGGAAAGGAAGAGGGGGGACAATATTGAGAACAGGCAAACTGTATTAATTAGCATACGCAGAGGGAGTAGTTCTAGTAGCGGATGATGAAAGAGGGAGGATTCTCATGATGAGAGCGTTTGAAGAGTA
Organism: Melikaiella ostensackeni; assembly: GCA_032362435.1. Lineage (NCBI taxonomy): Eukaryota > Metazoa > Arthropoda > Insecta > Hymenoptera > Cynipidae > Melikaiella > Melikaiella ostensackeni. Next base: position 22,206,472 of record JAUMHM010000079.1, read on the forward strand.
TGTGAGAGAAAAAGATTCAAGGGTGAGTGTGAGTAAGACTAAGATGATGTGTTTTAGAAACAGAAAGAGTAGAGAAGGGTTCGTATGGAAGATGATTAGCGAGACGGTGGAGTTGGCCGAGTTGGCTACCTAGGATTTTTTTTCTAAAAAGAAGGAGGAAACGAGTTGCAGGCAAGACAGAGATTGGAGGAAAGTAATGGGAAAAGTGTGGGATATAGGGAAGAAAAGGTTCAAGGACGACTGGAGGATGAGCGTGTGGATGTTCGACCTGCTAGTGTCGTCAGTGTTAAGTTATGGAGTGGAAATTTGGGGATGGAAGGAACATAAGAACGTGGAAAGTCTGCATGAGAGATTTCCAAGATGGGTTTTGGTGAAGAGTTTGAGCTGCCCAAGTTATACGCTGAAGGAAGAAATAGAACAAGAGAAAATGGTGGTCAGGTGACTTAAAACATCCTGGAATTTTGAAGAGAATCTAATAAGGGGGAGGATTCAAGATTGTACAAGTGTGTGTCCGGGAGATTATGAAAAAAGAGAGAAGGGGTAACGTGGGACGTTCAGAATGGGAAGAAGAGAGATTTAAAATGAGGTTTGAACCTACTACCACCTACATGTGAGAGAGAGATAGAGAAAGAGAGAGAGAGAATATATTTTTTTTTTAACATTTTAGAATATTCAAGAATTTCCTAGAAAAATTTGGAATATTTCAGAATATTATAGAAAAGTTAAGAATATTCCACAATTTTCAAGGAATTTCGGATCCACATAAAATTTAATAAAACTTTACTGTATAATAGGGCGTAGCAGAAAATACAAATTCCATGATGTGAAAGACCCTTGGCTTCCTCTTCTTTTCTTTTCTACATAAAAAGCAACTGTGTGGATTTTGTTCCAATCAGAAAACATTTTCCGATCAATTTTGCTAAAATTGCCCGGGAACCCCGAAAAAAATGCTTTTTTCTTTTTACTTCAAAATTATTGGTTGCATTGAAAAAGTATTTCCATAAAAGTTGTATATTTGTACGAAATACATCCTTTTTGTTGTACTAACTTCTTCCATTGAAACAACCTTTCTCGAGAAAAATTGAAAAAAAGGTAAAAAAAGTAATTAGAACATTCTTTAGATTTTTCAAAATCAATGAAATTTTTCATTTTACTTACTAGTGGACTCCACGAAATATATAAGTCGTCATTTTCGACCGTTAAGAACCCTATTGGGTTGTTTTTATTGCTTACTTTTAGTTTGTTATCCAAAATTTTACAAAAATTAGTTTAAATTTCTTCTTTTAACTCTGGTGGGAAATCTTTTACAAATAAGTGCGAAAAAATACAGCTATTGTTACAGAAAAATGCAAATCAATTCAATACATTAAATAAAAAATGACTGGAAATTAGTACTTTTGCCTATTATACAGACGAATTTTTTACCTTTTTGTATATTGTTATTTCTTATTGTAGTTTACATATTTCACAAGAAAGCATGGTAAATTCTTAAGAGTTTATCATTTTCTTATGCAAAAAGGTATTCTTTTTCGACCTAGGATGATAAAATGTTTAAAACACTGTAAGGATATATCAGATAATTCAAACTGTGCAAGTGATTATAATAATAAAAAAAGCTTCCACGTAAAAGTAGACTTTAAGTAAAAATGAAATTTTTTCGATTTTATAGAGATTATTATATTTAGATTCTGTCATCTTAGAGGTCGAAAAACCCGAAGTTTTGATGCAAAAACTGTAAATTCTTGTACTTCCTTTAAAAATATTACAGCTACAATAAAGTACAACAATATGAACAAATTTCTCAACAAAGTACAAAAAGGTACGAAATTCGTCGAGATAATAGTTAAAAATGTTACTTTCCTGTAATTTCCGTTGTAATTTATTATATTTAGTTGTAGTTTCCTGTAAAAATATTTGCAGTTTTTCAAAATTTTTTATAAACGTGTTTTCACTAGAGATTCAGAGAAAATCGTTTTATTTAAATTAAAAAAAAGTTTTGAGTTTAGAATAACCAATCAAAAACTAGCGAATTAGGGGTTTTAAGGATGAGAAATGGTGATTTACATTCTTCATGGAGTCCACTAGTATGTAAAATTAAAAATGCCCACTGAATTTGAAAAATATCAAAAATTTTCTTTTTACTTCTTTCACCTGAACCAAATTTTACACAGTTGCTTTTTATGTAAAACAGAAAAGAAGAAGACCCCAGGGTCTTCTATTTTTTGAAAATGCAATTTTTTTAGGAAGAAAATGGCGAAAAACGAGATTGCTTAGGTATTTGAAAACATTTCAAATTCTACGATATTTGAACCGATTTCAATTTAATTTGATCGGTTTCTCACCGAATGTTTCTGTAAAATTAACGAACTAAGTTACTTTACAAGTTACTTGTCTGAAAAGGTAATTAAGTTCCCAAAAAGTTATAAAAAATGAAACTTTTTTCTTTACTTCATACTAAGTTACACGTAATAAGTTGCTACTCAATATTTATTTTCAGCCCGGAGTTTTTTGTAATGACGTAAATGTCAGTTTATACTGAATAATGAATTGATTTGGATTTATGACCTCCCGACATTCTTTTTCGCATGTTATTTTAATGGCTCTAAATTATGCAGTGTACATGTGTATCGTAAATCTACACTGTTTGTACAAAAAAAATTAAACCCACCGCTCTTATCCGTTCAGTAAACAAAGCTTTTGCAAATATAAAAAGATCGAATGAGATAACGCCTGGTATATTTTCTAATGAACAAAAATTTTCATTAGTAGTATTTCACAAACGAAAGAATTTTCCTTGATTCGTTTCCTCTATTTTGATAACAATGAGGATCATTTTGGGGAACCTGTTATTTACGTTAGCGGCTTTACTTTATTATACTGGTAAATATAATATATCATACCGTATCATTTAATTTTGAATGGATGGCAAGAAAATTCTGGAACTGCAACAAAATAATTTTTTTTCTATGTCTTTCCCAATTTGTTTTATATTCATAATTTCAATAAAGTCGTTTTGCAAATTTAAATAAAATAATTTTTAAAGAGATAGTCTGTTATACTATTTAAGATCTAATCATTGAGGTATTATTATCTAAAATTTAAGAAATTACATTCAAAATGAATCAAAATTTGAATTCTTCTTTAACGTCCAATATTCAAATGGAACTACGAAATTCTTGAAAATTAAAAAAAAATCCGAAAGACTAACGAATCTGAACAACACACTCTTTAAATATCTATTCAAATTTCAAAAATAAAAATAAAAATATGGAAAGAAGAAGAAGGCGCCCTCGAAAGAAGGCAACTTCTTCTCGCCCCTCTTTTCTCATAACATACAGGTATATCAAGTTACCGGACATTATTTTAACTCTGCATTATTTATACCTACTTTCTCTAAACAATACTTTATCTAAGAATAAATATTAATATAAAATAACATTGAATATATTTCCCAAAATATTATTGAAATAGATTTTTTTACTAAACACTAGCACAGCCTAGTCCAAACAAATATAAATAAATATAAACAAGAATTCAATAAGTTTAAAAAGTGTACCCTCATCTATTTTTTCTATATATTTTACAGTTTTCCAGCAGAATATCAATTTGTTTTTTACGTTTCTCAGATCATAAATTATGAACTGTTTTATGTGCAGAAGCTAAGTAATGTTACATGAATAAACGAATAAATTCTGACCTCAAAATATTTCAAATTGGACGTTCCAAAATCATTTGAATATCAAATCATACTCATTAAAGATTACATCATTTCATTATATGAAGTATTCGACATTTCAGTTTATAAGAAAAGCGTTTTTATTATTAATTTGAAAAATTCCCGGCCACTAAGTAAATTCATTGACATTTCCTCATTTTCCCCGGTCTGGAGACATTCCCGGTTATTTCCCAATTGCCCGGTAAAGCTGGCCACCCTGCTATATTGTCAGGCAGAGCACAGCTTTATTATACTACCAGAAAATAATAGTGATCAGGCATATGGTTTTAGACGTTGGAACATTTTTTGTAAATGTTTTTTGATTGGGATTTAATAACGATAAAAAGAAGAACAAGAAAGTCCGTCCGTCGTACTTTTTCACAGCCAAAAACAATGTATACGTGTCGCAGAGGCGAAACCTACAGTATGATTCAGGGCCTGAAATGTTTTGAATTTCGGACTACACACTTTTTCCCCCCACCCCTCACCCTTCTTGCCGGACAAGAAATATCGAAAATTGTTATTTTTTCATTTATAAATATAAATAAACAGTAATTTAAATAATTTCGAGACTAAATAAAAAGATGAAATCAATATTTATAAAGGTATTCATCATACCTTACATATTACAACATTTTAAAAACGTGAAAAATGGTTAAATCACGGATACAGTATTCTAAAATGTAATAATATTTTTTTGTGTTTTGATTCCCTTATTTCTTCGCATTCTTCTCCTTAATAGTTAGGAGATCTTCTTCTTCTTTAAGTTGTCGATTTTGAAAATCGGGAAAAACTCCGCGAAACCATTCTTGTTGATTACATTTCTCCATTTTTTAAGGTTGTCGATTTTTTATCATCAACCATCGAATAATAGCTGGTCGAACGTTAATTTCAGTCACGGGTGGCATATTAATCTGGATATACAGGTTGTATTTAAGAACTTCTGGCGTTAGAGATGATCGGTCATTGATTTTAATTAAATTATAATAAGAAATCAGTCTTTCCACATCTGTACTGTGAGGCTTTGCTGCTATTAAGCGAGCCATTTAGCAGTACAGTACCACATTTCTGATTTGCGATTGTCTTTGAATTTGCTGCTTCGCGATAAGCTGTTGCGAAATTTACAAGATCATAATCTGAACAGCTTGCTTGGTGACAGTTTCTTAATTTTTCGTCAGACACATTTCTAGATATTCTCTTTCAAGGTTCCAAAGCAGTCCACGCTCTTATTAAATAGCTCTTCCCAGCCACCTAAAAGAGGGGACTTTTCTAATTGGGTTATGTTTTGTAGCAGAGTATTAGTAGAATCCCTTATGTCAAAAATAAGAATTTTATCTCCCTGAATTCGCTTTTGGAAGCGCGAGAAGAGATAGCCCAAGTTAGTTAAAAAGAAAAGCAATTGTAGTTTATAATACTTCGTTAATTCTTTGTAGAAGCAACTAGCAATGACGTCTCCATGCATGAACTTTTTGAAGTAGTAAGTTACCAGAGCTCGACAGCTTCTAACAATCGAGGGTAATAATTGATACGTATATTCTGCCCATCTTACTTCAAAAAATTCAGGGAAATTTACCACAACTGAGTCATTCTCCTCAGCAACAATTTTTAATTCTGCAGTGCTCAAATCCGACGAGTGGAAGTATGTGACAATAGCAGCACAATTTTGTGTTGTAGCTTTGATCTCTGTAACGATCTTCGTTAAATCATTCCATACCAAAGAACTTCGATGGTCGGTACACCAAATTTTCAAGATCAGGTCTATTCCAGACACTTTTATCTTGTCGCGACTAATTTTTGCCCAGAAGCCAGTCTTTTCTCCGGTGTTTACGCTAGCTTCGTCCGTAGCAATTGATGAAATCAGCTTTAATAGAGATTCCCAATCCATCTAATTCTTGAAAGCATCTTGTGCAGCTTTATAATATCCTTCGGCACCACGTTCTGTATGTTCTTGAAAACCTAGGAATAACAAAAGGGAATCACCGACTTCTGTTATGATTTTTGCCATAACGTGAATATTGTCTAATTGCTTTCTATCCACTGAGCCATCCAAGCGAAGCGAAACAGCCAGGGCATTTTTTAATAATTCTTGCACTCGTGGAAAATCAACTTCCACAATGCATTGCAGAAAATCTTTGTGAGACATAGAATTTATATACTGGAGTTTAGCGTTCTTTATTTCATACAGTTGAAAGGGTTTTGTAACATCCAATTCTAATTTGTTGCCTAGAATATGAGCTACTTCACGCGAAGGCCACGACCAGGCACTTAAGGTACCTCGCTTTGCATCATTATACGCTGTTATCATGTAAGAGCCAATTTTATTAGACAACGCAAGATTTTGCTTTGATATTAGTATATAAATTGGTCTCACTTTCATTTTTTCAGCAACAGATAATGTGAATCGCTGAAGATAAATGGTTATCCATCACATCTGATCTATCTGTTGTTCCTTTTTCAGTACAGATCTTGAGTAAATGACCTCGCTGTGAAGAGTGCAATAAAGCTATATCTTTATTGTTGCAGAAAACTGAACATCGCATTGAGAATGTCCCTTTTTTGCCCAGCTTAAATTTTATAAAACATCTATTCGCTTGAATCTTGTCTGATGGTTTTGTTAAAAAATCGACTGTGGCTTTCACGCATTCTGCGTTGTTTTCATCAATCACAGAGGATGAATTTAAGGAAGGCTAACTCCTTGAAATTCAGTAGTCGACGTATTGTTTCTTCGAGAACCCTGAGCAACGTGGGGATTTTCTGCATTGTCAACGATGCAGATTTTATACTTAAAACGATTTTTGTGTTATGATGACGCATTTTCTTCAACATTATTAACATTTTGTGAATTATTCACATCAATCTTCACTAACCACTTGTCCTTCTTATTATATTTGTACGTAGACCATCAAAACGAAAAACAAGGGTAACCTGTGTACCATAATATTAAATTAGAATTTAAACATTTTCCCAGTGTAATACTTTTCAAAAATGAATTGGTATTACATTTCAAACTGTTAACATTTTTGTAAGCGGTTTATACATATAAGACAATTTGAGGTTAGATTTGGAAGATTAGGTTGTGATTAAACCTGTTTGTTTTTTTTCCATTCGATGAAGAATACTACTACTCTAATCCGTGAGAGGGAGAATGTAAGATAAATTCATTATTAAAATTATAAATACTATTGCTTTAAATTTCAATTTAATGAGACTTATAAATGGATGAATAGTTTTAAATTTCCAGTCGGTATATGTTGTATATACCTTTAGCATTCAATTTTATTTATCAACAAAAACAGATCATAGATATAAATAATCAAACTTTGTTCTTTTTATAACAATGATTATATTAATGTCACTTGACGAATCAAGCTGACCAACTTGACCGACATATCTAACATAACCAAATTTAAGCTAAATACATTCCCACTCACTCTGGTCATATGAGATACGATAACTATATTCTATTGGACAATGCAGTCAGAATCAACAGTTAGACTGGAGATGCTTGGTGGAATGATGAAATCCGTGTGACTGTCAATGAGAAGAAGCAAGTGTACTCGAGAAAGTTGAATACAGTGTTGTCTGTCTGCATGTATGTATGTATGTCTGTCTGTGAACAAAATAACTTTTGAAAGAATTAATCTATTTTATTGGCCTTTGGTACACTCTTTTAGTGTCGAAAACTGAAGGTCAAGTTCGTTAGCCAGTCATTTTGGATTAAAATTCAAAAAGATGAAGCATTTTCAAAATTTTGAGACCACTTTTTTTGAAGATTTGAAAATTTTATATATGGCTATTCGTAGCACTCAAGAAGTCGAACACTTCAGCCTAATACATAAGATGATAGTGTTGGCCAGGATTGAAATATTCAGTCAAGGATGTGAGTAAAGTAGACAGTGTTGATTACTGGCCTAAAGATATATATCAATTGAAGCTGAGAGATCTCTCAGTGACAATCTTGAAGTTTCAACTGAACATCGACACACCTCTTCAGAAGAATAGCAAAATGGTCAAAAGGTTACCTGGTTTTGCGTTATTAAGTAAGATAATGTTTTAAAAAATGTGACAAAAACTGATTTGACTCTGTCTAAGATTCTATCTGCTGGATGGCTTATAACATACATGTTTGTTTTGACGTCTCTAACAATTTTTCAATTTTTGACTAACATCCAGCAGACAGAGTCAAATCAGTTTTCGTCACATTTTGTAAAACATAATCTTACTTAATAACGCAAAATCAGGTAACCTATTG
>JAUMHM010000079.1:22229714-22239868 GCA_032362435.1 Melikaiella ostensackeni
TGAGTGGACGGATCGACTCAAGGATGACTTGCTGGATTGCTACGATGCCAGCATCATACCTGCTCGCAGGGGTTACAGGTACATGGCGCGCCTGCACACTCTGTGGTGCCAGAAACACCCAAAGCTTTCGCAAGTTTCGCAACAGAGGTTGCAAAACCGCGCGGACAACCTCTTGCGAACAGGATATTGCCCACTTGAATTTCTCGCGCTCAAAATCTGTGAATTTCAAACGAATCTGATAAGTAATTATTCATCCGGTCATCTATAAGCCAAGCGTGATACCAATTGTTTCACCAACCATCTATAAGCCAAATGTGATACGAAGTGTTTCAACAGTCATCTATGAGCCAAATGTGATATCAAGTGTTTTACCGACCGTCCATAAATAGCTTACATCGTCAACGTTCTATAAGTCGGATATAATACCAACTTTTACGCACCCTTAGTGGCTTATACTCTCAACTCAACATAAGCTATATGTATTGCTATTAATAATAATTTAAGTTATTAGTAATAATAGCTTGATGGTTACTAAAACAATGATTTCAAATTAATTGTTCAAATAACTGTTGATAAGCTAACAACATGATTTAATTTTATTGCTCTTGCCACACTTGATAGTAACTAGATATTTTAAGAAACTATTAGTTGAAATAACTATATGTTTAAAACATATCTATTAATTAGTCAATATTTATTTCCAAGTATTATGTCTATGAACGTGCTGAGTGACTTATAGTTGACATTCTATTCCGCCGATAATGCAGAATTATCATCGATCTGCAATGCAGCTTATACCGATCATGTATTGCCTTCTGTCAGCAATATAGGGTTATCGTCAGCCGGTAATGCAGTATTCTAGCATGGATTGATGCTCGATAGATATGACAGGGATCTACTTTACCGTCATTATCAATGCACTGGTGAGGTGTTATTCAAATTTTCTGCGCTTGGATTCTGTGTGCTTCGTGAACTTGAATGTCCTGCATCAAAAGGTAATTCTACCATATTCACTTTAACTTGATGGCGGACGCATTCAGTCTCTCCGCCAGATAATGTAAGTGTTTCTGGTAAGATTACAAGTTGCTAAAAAGAACTTACAACTAACTTGAACATGACCTACAGAGTAATTTAATAATAATTTTAAACTAACATTAAACTAATCTTGAAGATGTAATTAAAACCTAATTAGACTAACTCAGACTATCTCAAAAACTAATTGGAGAGGGAAACTAGAATTAAATACACATAATTGTCCATTCAATCATATATTTTTTTACATATACTACTACATACTACATATATACTACTTTTACATATACTGCGCGTGCACTTGCTGATATTTCTCTAAGTAAAGGTCTCAATTCTTTGTAGGGAACGTCACAGTCAGTCCAGTTTATTCCATATTTATTGTAGATCAACCACGGATTTTCACTGTTGTATCATCCAGGTAGTGAATTCCAGCTGTAGGGTGATTCGAAGAGGAAGACTAGGGGTTGAGCATCATCCTGGAGGGGGAGAATTGCCAACTCCTTGAAGACAAAGTCGTTGTATGGTTTCTTGAAGCCTTGAACATCCACAATGTAGTCCATCTTGACTGAAAATGATATTTCTGGCCAAAATCAGTTTTTTTATACTTTGCTCACACCCTTCCCCCTCCACTCAGCATTTCCCCCACCACCTCACAGCTTCTCCACCACACCACTGATTAGTCGGCATCGGACAATGCAATGGTGTGAGATTAGGCAATAGACTGCTATGGTAGTAGGAAAATTAGTACTTGAATCAAATTCTACTCGCAATTACACTGGAGCCTGTTCAAGAAACTCATTTTGTTTTGAGCAATCAATTTCAATTAGTGGACCACATTCCTTGGAGGTCTCTTACTTCAGTAGAGGTTCAGGCTCTTCTTCATAATAATATAAATGATTGAAAATTAGCATACATCTCATACAGTAGAGCAAATTGATTTTGATCAAAGTTTAGATTTAAATTACTGTATGGGTAATATTGGGAATTTGAGGAAAGTTTTACATTTGTAATGCTACAGTGATCGGAAACGTTCGCATATTTTTCTTTTAACATTGATCTTTCCTATCTGTTTGAAAAGCCAGAATATTATATCGTGGTTTCTCTATCTGTGTTGAAGTTTTCACAGTCCACACATGTGCCTATGTAGGGGACATTAGAAGATAAGAGGATGTATGTGGATAGCGAATAAGCTGAAAATGGAAAATGAGTGTGTGTGTATATGCGCATAGATTGTAAGCTAACATTGTAAATATATTGACGATATTGAAATAAACAACATCATATGTACAGACCACCTTCTTTAATTTGAGGAAAAAGCCTTACATCTAGTTAATACATAAGTTTAATAATAGTTTGATGTCAAAGTAACTATTCTTTAACTGTAGCTTAACTATAACATAACAATACTTTAACTATAATTTAACAATACTTTAAATGAAGTTATCTATACTTTAACAATAACCTAACTATACTTTAACTATAACTAAACTATAGCTTAACTATAATTTGTATGTACTCGCTAATATATTATATCTCTTCGACGTAATGTATGAATAATTGCTTGACACTCGAGGCTTTGTAATGAATGGTTAGTATTCATATAAAATCGTGAAGCATATACAAGATCGTTTGGGTTGTTACAAAGCACCATGCAACATTCTCAAGGAGATTGAGGATATGGTAAAGCTTCAATTTTTGTTGATTTTGTCCATATGGATCTTCTTCATCATACTTGTCGGAGGATGTGGTGGATGTGGTGGTGGAGAATGCGGTGATGGTGGATGTGGTGGTCATAGAAAGAATTGCGATCATTCTTCTTCTCCTTTGTATCATCCTTGTCTTTCCGTCATGAAGCTCTAATTATCATCAGTCATCATGAATCAGATCACATACTTGACTTATCTATTCAGCTGTTGTGTGAACCATCAAAACCGAGCCATTTGACATATGTTCTTTGAGAACCTTCTCTACAAGGTAAATATCTGGATACTTGACTTACACAAGTTCTTGTTCATAAAAAAGTCACCAGCGACGGGTTGATCCTGATGGTCTTTCAGCTTGTAAGCGACTTTCTTGGTTGACATTGCTATAGTTAACCATAATCATAGTTTTTACAATTCAAAAGCTTCACTTTGTACAATCAATTTATACCGTTTTCCTAATTTCTACTCAGAAACCCTGAGAATTTTCAAACTATTTATCTCTTTCCAACTCAGAAATCTTCCCGAGATTATTTAATCTATTCTCCCCTTTCCAACTGGAAACATTGAAGAGGAGGCTGATGGAACCATGAGCGTACGCTCATGGTCCATCATTCACCCAGCCACATGCGGATGGTAAATTGTGCCCGCCCGCCTCCTCTTCAATTTTTCCAGTTGGAAAGGGGAGAACAGATTAAAAAATATCGAAAAAATTTCTAAGTTGGAAAGAGCAAAATAGTTACATACTAATAGAATAGAATAGAACAAAATTCTCAGGGAAAGTTCTGAGTAGAAATAAGGAAAATTGTATAAATTGATTGTACAAAGTGAAGCTTTTGAATTTCAAAAATTATGGTTCCAGGTATCTGTAAAAGAAAATAAGAATAGCAAAGATTTTTATTAATTGAAAGTAATGTAAAATATGATGACGAAACATGGTACAAAACTGATAGTGTACATTTGAAGAGACGTTCTACAATTGTTTTCTATCCCATCTGTAGAAGGTGTAGTTTTTCCAGTAAACGATTAAAATGTTGTGAAATTAGTAGCGGTATTCGCTAGCTGTGAAAACAGATTCCTCTATCGCCACTTCCGACGTGATTTACGAAACGATCTTGTATATGCTTCACGATTTTATATTAATACTAACCATTCATTTCGAAGCCCCGACTGTTAAGCAATCATTCATACATTACGTTGAAAAAATATAATATATTAGTGAACATATCTTGTGAAACTAGGTTAAGAATTTGTCTAGATTGAAAGATTTTCTATAAGCAATATGAACTGTTTTTGGTAGAACTAGCTGTAAGATTTTTGTTGAATAAATATGATTGAATGGACAATTCTGTGTATTTAATTCTAATTTTCCTTTCCTATCAGTTTTTGAGATAGTCTGAGTTAGTCTGATTAGGTTTTAATAACATCCTTAAAATATTTGAATGTGAGTTTAAAATAAGTATTAAAATACTTTAAAGGTTATGTTTTAGTTAGTTTTAAGTTAATTTCAGCAACTTGTAATCGTAACAGAAATGCTTACATTATCTGGCGGAAAGATTAAATTCGTAAGCTATCAACTTACAAGTGAATATGGTAGACTTACCTTTTGATGCAGGATATTCAAGTTCACAAAGCACACACCCAATTTAAATCTCTTATGAAACAGTATAACATCAAACTGTATTCAACTTACAGTAATATAAGAGCTTTAATTATTGAACGATTTGATCGTACACTTAAGAATGAGATGAGGCCAAAATTCAGCTCACAAGGTAATTATAAGTAGATGGATATCTTGCCTACCCTCATATTCAAGTATAACAATACCAAACATTGAACAATTGGTATGAAGTCGAAAGATGTTATCATTGAAAATGAAGATGAACTGATGAGATGCTTAAAAAAAAACAAGAATACCATCAAGAAAATCCAAATTCAAAGTTGGTGACAAAGTTCGAATAATTGGACACTCAATTGGACAACAGAAATATTCAATGTGGACCGGCTAATGTAAACCAAGCCAGTCACTTACAAGCTGAAAGACCATCAGGATCAACCCGTCGTTGGTAGCTTTTATGAACAAGAACGTCTCAGAGTCAAGTAACCAGATATTTACCTCGTAGAAAAGGTTCTCAAAGAACGTATGTCAAATGGCTCGGTTTTGATGGTTCACACAAGAGCTGAATAGATAAGTCAGGTATGTAATCTGATTTATGATGACTGATGACAATGAGAGCTTAATGAAGGAAAGACAAGGATGATACAAGAAAGATGGAGAATGATGGCAATTCTTTCTATAAATCTTTCCTTAAATAAAATCCTTAAATAAATCTTTCCTTAACTTCCCAAGATTACCCATACAGTAATTTAAATCTAAACTTTGATCAAAATCAATTTGCTCTATTGTATGAGATGTATGCTAATTTTCAATCTTCATATTTTAATGAAAAAATGCCAGAACCTCTACTAAAGAAAGAGACCTTCAAGGATAATGCTCCACTAATTGTTATTGATTGCTCAAAACAAAATGAGTTTCTCAAACAGGCTTCAGTGGACTTGCGATTAGAATTTGAATCAAGTACTAATTTTCCTACTAACACAGCAGCCTATTGCCTAATCTTACACCATCGCATTGTTCGATACCAACTAATCAGTGGTGTGGTGAAAAAGCTCTGAGGTGGTGGGGGTAAAGCTGAGTGGATGGGGAAGGGTGTGAGCAAAGTATAAAAAAATGATTTTGGCCAGAAATATCATTTTCAGTCAAGATAGATTACATTGTGGATGTTCAAGGCTTCAAGAAACCATACAACGACTTTGCCTTCAAGGAGTTGGCTATTCTTCCCCTCCAGGATGATGCTCAACCTCTAGTCTTCCTCTTTGAACCACCCTGCAGCTGGAGTTCACTACCTGGACGATACAGCAGTGTAAATCTATGGTCGATCTATAATAAACATGAAATAAACTGCACTGACGGTGACGTACCCTACAAAGAATTGAGACCTTTACTTCGAGAAATATTAGCAAGTGCATGCGCAGTATATGTAACAGGTTTAGAAAAGAAAAGATGGTTAGAAAAATATGTATGCAATGTACAAAATCTGAAGGATTTCAGGTATCCTTCTATAAATGAACTTAAATTGAAATCTTATATGTCTGTATGCTCGCATCATTCTCAACACATTAACAATTCTGCAGTAAGTGACGTCGTGATTCTCAGAAAATAGATTTTGAATAAACCAGCGATGACGAATGCATCGACAAGTGTAGATGAAGTGGACAACACTACACTTACAGATTTTCATAATCAATGTGAATTCTATCTTTGAAAGAAAAACAGATTGAGATTTTTTTTTTGTGCAACCAGGTTGAAATTTTGCTGAATAAATGTTATTAAATAGAAAGAAATATGTGAATATACTTCCTATCCTATTAGTTCCAGGTTAATTTAATTATTTTTTAACTTAATTTAATTATTTTTATCTTAGCTTTATTAGTTTCAACTTAATGGAATTAGCTTTGATTAAAACGGCTAAATAATTTTCAATTTCATTTTTTTTTTTCATAAATATAAGTTTCTTCTTTTCTTTTCGTTGGCCGCATGGATGGATTCCTGCCGACGAAGCCGCTGCCCGAGTTGACTCTTAGACATAAATATCCTGTGATCAAGATCCCGAAAGTTCAAACCAAGTATAGCGTCAGAATCATTGTTGAGCTGGATGATACATTAAGAACATTTCTCCTTTCAAGGCTCCTAAAAGTTTTCGAAGATGACACCCTGGGGGAGATGCAAGAAGCTGCCTCCACGAGGCAGCTTTATTTGCGATATATTGATGGACCTTTCAATAATAAAGAATTTAAGCATGTATCTTAAATTGTATATACGATGATCCAATAAGTAATATTATAATGAATATAATACTGGATTTCTCATTTACTAGTTACCATAATTAGATTTAGGTATAACAATAATTAAGCTGTCATTTAAATAAGTAAATCGAGCTAAGTATAAAACATGCAAATTCAACCTGCAGTAGGAGATCCTGAATAATTAAAAATTTCACCTAATAAAGTGGAGTGAATGTTCCTCTATTTATTACCAGCAGTTCTCGTTAGAAGTTACAACTGCTGAAGTATATTGAAGAGGATCCGCTTATATCAATAAGTTTTTAAACCTGGGGAATGTATGAATATCCTCTTATTCCAGGCACGCAAAAAAAATCTGTGACGGATGAAAGCTGCAACACAGTTAGAGAAACCTCGATATGTCATATTGGTATTCCAACTAGGTCGGAAAGATCAGCGAAAAAAATTGTTGATTTCTTCGACCATTATAGCATTACAAATGTGAAACTCTTTTTGAATTCTCAATCTTATCCATATGGTAATTTAAATTTAAATTTTGATCAAAATCAGTTCGCATTATCGTATGAAATGTATGCTAATTTTCAAAATCCTTATTATGGGAAAGAACCAGAATCTTTGCTAAAAAAAAGTACATTCAAGCAATATGCCCCACTCAATATTATTGATTATTCAAAACAAAATGAGTTTCTAAAACAAGCATCAGTAGATGTATGTTTAGAATTTGAATCCAGCACTAATTCTCCAGCTAACAAAGCGGCCTATTGCCTGATTATACATAGGCGCCTTGTTCAGTAGCAACTGAACTGTTTCAGGAAAGACTAAACGCGTGCGCCATCAAGTTAAGGTGAATATGATAGAATTACCTTTTGATGCAGGACATTCAAGTTCACAAAGCACACAAAATCCGAGCGCGGAGAATTCGAATAACACCTCACCAGTGCATGAATAATGACGATAAGGTAGATCCCTGTCATATCGAGCGAGCATCGATCCATGCTAGAATACTGCATTACCGGCTGACGATAACCCTACATTGCTGACAGAAGGTAATACATGATCGGTAAAAAAACCATCATTAATTTAAGCGTTCGTTTTATTTCTCTAGGTTTAAATTCTGAGGACATTTTTATTCCCTTTACTCAGGTTTACATGTTACTCTTTAACGAAGCTGTGTCGGTAGGTATTATTTTATAGAAACACATCTATAAAAGTTTAACTTCTCGACAGATTTAATTTTCTCTGGCCAGGAAATTGGCCCCGAGTAAGTACGTCGGTACCAATCCTGATAGAGTAAAATAACCTGAAAGTAAATATTTTATAGCGTGAAGGTAAAGGGCCTGCCTAACGACCACGCTGCCGCTGATTCAAATCTTGTTGTCGACATTTTTTTACATTTATTTTTTTTATTTTTCGTATTGTAAACATGTCAAATAATCATTTTTTAATGCTCCCACGGCGATTAAATTTTTTTATTCAAAAATATTTAAATTATTGGGAAATAAATATCATGCAGAAATGTTATACACATCAGAAGCAACGTGTTAAGTTTTATAGCGTAAAAAAAGACTTCTGCGTTTAAATTCGGGCAAATGAGTGCGCGTATTCATTCTGCTTTTTCTGAATCCAGTTTCGGACCCATTGTCACGTTTCATGAAAGTTGGAAGAGAGTCGGGCTTGCTGCCCCTGTCGTCGATCCTCATGCATGATAATAATTTTCCAATAAATCAACTGTTTTTGAAAAAAAATTCAATCGCTAGCGGAGCATAAAAAAATTATTATTCGACATATTTACAATGCGAAAAATTAAAAAAAATTAAAAAATATCGACAAAAAGATTTGAACCAGCGGCAGCGTGTTTGCTAAGCAGTTCCTTTACCGCTGCACTGGCGGCGCTTGGTAAAAGCAACCGCGCGCGACTCGATAGACCTTCGGCAGCCGCGGCGACGGTGATTTTCAAACTATCAATAATTCTTAAATAAGGGCTCACTTACGAAGAAGACGGGACACGTGTCTAAATATTTGTGACATACTGTCGATTGATGATAGTTTCATCAAAAAGTCAATGTCGCAGAAGAGACCTTCCCATAGTAAGTGCAAATTCCTTGTGGTTAATCGTGAATTGATTATCCTTTTAATTTCCTCATTTGTTGAATTGAGGCTTGAATGTCTTTCTACATGAAGATTTGAAATGTGATTCCACAAAAGCAAAAGGAGAATTCTGTTCCAGAAAGTTAAGTTTTCGTTTTCCTTTAAAATTCAATTTAGAACCTCGGCTTGCAGAAATAAAATTTAGAATCCTGATTTTCGACGTGAATAAAAACTGTTTTCCACTTTTCGTTCACAACCTCCAGGATTTTGATTAACGGAGATATTTAGTAAGAAAAACTCAATTTTGTGCAAACTGAGTGCAGTGCTTGCATATGACAAAAAGGAGTTTGACTTTCCTGTTGATAAGCATTCCACAATTTTTCCAGTGCGTCCAGCTGAGCAGTAGATGATTTTTCAAATTTCATTCTACCTTTTGATACTTTTTTGTCCAATTTGTTTGATTTCATGACTTCATGCTGGGAGTTCTCTCATTCCTAAAATTCATGATCCCAAAGCTTTGGATAGTAAGTAGAATATTTTAGTTCTGAAAATAGTTTTGTTTTGCAATTTGATTGGCTTTCTAAATAAGTCCCGAATGAAAACGAGTTGAAAATCCAGATAAGCTCTTTTGATTACGAAACACATTTCAGCACCAAAATGATTCACTCAACCACAAATTTTCTCAGATGGCAAATCATTTTATTGCAGAATGTTAAGAAGTTAATTCGTGAACTCCCATATAGAAATAGGTTGAAAAAGAATATCTCTCTTCCGCTCTGGATAAATAACACTTGACACACAAGAGATTTTGAAAAGTGTCAAAATTTCTTTTGTTAATAATTTTTTTTTATAATCTTATATTTTTCACTATGCACTTCAATATTCTGCTTGAATAATTATTCCCCTGATCCTGGAGATTACCTGCTGGGATTTCATATTGATCGCACCTAGAGTGTCACTCGGTGCTCCGCAAATTGATCCAAGTCTTTCGCGCGAGGCTCCTCGCAAAAGCAGCTGCTCTGCTTAAAGCCTAACGAAGAGTGATCTACCTCAATTGATCTTTGCATCGATGGTCTCTGAATTAACCAGTCCCGTTCATTCCCACTCCATTGATGCGCACGCAATCATCGACCTTATTCCAATGACATTGGTTTTACGTAACCGTTATATAGTTATGATTTTACCCTTCAAGTACAGAAATTTTGTGTGGACTCATTCGATAGCGTCACAGCTATAAGTTTCTCCGTTCTAAGTTAATATTAAAGATTTTTTATTTTTATTTATGCAAATATTCTGAACTGCTTCAGTCAGGTAGAACACTGATGTATCAACTGAACATCAATCCATGTCAGGAATCTGCATTACCGATTGACGGTAATACTGACTGATGGTAATACTACATGGGCTGAAAAGTCTTCGACCTGACACAGAGATGACGCCACAAACAAAAAATCTGTATGCTTGTCATAG
>JAUMHM010000079.1:22239968-22255988 GCA_032362435.1 Melikaiella ostensackeni
CGCTGCATTTTCGGCTTGCACCACTCACAGAAACACGTCGCGCGAAAATGCCTGTCCTGACTCTCCAAGTGCTCGGAAACAACTGACCAGCCGCTCGTTCGTTAGCTAGGAACGCCATCTACCGAATCCAGTCGGTGCGCGCACGCTCCGAAGTACAGTCGTGGCGGAAGAAAATGAGCCCTATTACTTTCAGGACAAACCCTGTATGATCTCAATTTAAGTTCTTTTACAGAAGGGCAGCTTAAATTCTCCAGATTTTGTACATTGCATACATATTTTTCTAACCATGTTTTCTTTTCTAAACCTTTTACATATACTGTACGTGTAATTTCTTATATTTCTCGAAGTATAAGTCTAAATTCTTCGTAGGGTACATCACCATCAGTCCAGTTTATTCTATGGTAATTGTAGATCAACCATAGTTTTTCACTGTTGTGTCGTCCAGGTAGTAAACTCCAGCTGCAGGGTGGTTCGAAGAGGAAGACTAGAGGTTGAGCATCATCCTGGAGAGGGGGAATGGCCAACTCTTTTAAGACAAAGTCGCTGTATGGTCTCTTGAAGCCTTGAACATCCACAACGTAGTCCATCTTGACTGAAAATGATTTTTCTAGCCAGAATAAGATTTTTTATAATTTGCTGATACCCTTCCCCTCCACTCAGAATTACCCCCACCACCTCAAATGTATATAATCTTCTTCACAACATCACTGATTGGTTGGTATTGGACAACACGATCGTGTAATATTTGGCAATAGGCTGCTGTGTAAGCAGGAAAACTAGTACTTGATTCAAATTCTTATCGCACGTCCACTGAAGCCTGATTACGAAACTCATTTTGTTTTGAGCTATCAATAATAATTAGTAGAGCATATTTTTTCAAAGATAAATAGAAAATGTAATTTATGAATTATATAATTCGAAAATGAAATTGAAATACAAGACAATTTACATCTTGAAGTTCCTTTCATAGTGGAGCATATTTCTTGAGGGTCTCTTTCTTTACACATAGAGAAATTTCTTCTAAACGATAAAGGAATAGTTTTACGGTTCAAGTGCAATAGTTTGAGAATTAGTTCAAAAATAGATCCTATAACGGTTAAAGTACGAATCGTTTAACCAAGAATCGTTTTAACGATGAGCGATTCTACTTTAACGCGTAGGAGGCGCAGTTTAACGGTTAAAATGGGACGTACTTTTACCCCAAAATAATTGACGGTCTTCTTAAGATAAAAAGGCGTGACTCTGTGATTTAGACGAAATTATTTCAGCGTTAAACTAGATCGTTCAAGAGTGAAACGATTCTGCTTCTAATCATCAGCTGCTAGCGGTACCGTATGGTACCACGCGCTTACTCTCTTTTAAAGTTTCAAATGCCGTGTAAAACTTGCCCTAATTAATTTTAATTGGATTTTGTTATAATTTTTACAGTTTTTTATCATTGCTTTTTAATTAATCAATTAATTAAATGAAATAAAGCTCGAACATTAAAAAGGAGATGAAAATCCGCGACAGAAAAAATCCGCAGCTGAAGGGTTTTAAAGTATCCTACTTTTACGATAAGAGGACCGACTTTATCGTTTAGAGGAAATTTCTCTGAGTGTAGTAGAGGTTTAGGTTCTTTTCCATAATAAAATGAAGAGTGAAAATTGGCATACATCTCATACAATAGAGCAAATTGATTTTGATCAAAGTTTAGATTCAATTTACCGTATGTGTAATATTGAGAATTTAAGAAAAGTTTTACGTTTTCGATGCTACAATTATCGAAAATGTTGGCATATTTTTTTACATTGATCTTTTCTATCTGTTTAAAAATCCAGATTAATATATCGTGGTTTCTCTATCTGTGTTGAAGTTTTCACAGTCCACACATGTTTCTGTGTAGCAGGAATTAGAGGATACTCATACATTTCTCACGTTTGAAAATTCAGTATTATGAATGGATCCTTCTCAAAAAATTTCAACAGTTGCAGCTTGTGACGATCTCCAGCAAATAAGTAGGGAACTCAATAGGGAACTCGTGAAAGCATTAAATCTATTATCAAGTAGGGAACTATTCACTCCACTTTATTGAGTAAAGTTTTGAATTCTTCAAGAGTGGTACGGTTGCATCAAAGTATCCATCTTTATTTGTAATTTTAGCAGTTAAATTTGCATCAGGCCAGTCTGCATTCTTAACAAAATGAAGCTGATTAGGAGTTAGAGAAACGAACCCTTTCATGACACCGGTAAGTCTGATATTTTTGCATCGGTCAATCTCCATACCGTTCGGTTCATAACGAATTTCATCAAATAAAAAACAGATGGCATTGTCAATCAAAAATGTAACTGTCACATTAGTTTCATCAGATTTGACAAGTCTTCCATGTACATGCAATGAGCTTCTGCTTGGAAGAATGTACAAATTTCGATGTTGCATTGCAATTCGAATCTCGTCACTGTTGTTGAATGATGACGAAGCATAAGGGTGACGAGCATGAATCTCATAGTGTGCTAAAGATTCATCCATGGCTAACTGGAGCTAGAATATTCAATATTTCTTCCATCTTTGTAGCAGCAGCAACAACAGATGATGAATCTATAGATTAATGCTCGTTTTTCTCCTTTCTTGACAAGGTATCACTATGAGACCTAGTTCCTTCAGAATGCGCACTCTCTGAGATGTTAACCTCTTGCGAGTTGATTGGAGACTGATTGTTTTCTTGCATGCTTATTATCGTATCTTCAATTTCTAGATTCTTTTGCACATAAAGCTCAATTTCGTCACTGCTACTTGGCATTATTACAACATAATAGTTTTCATTCGCTAGAGACACCTGTATGTATTCCTCAATGTCCTTAATTTCATAACTGCCATGGAGTATGGTCACCACCTGGTCATCAATGTAAAATTTATTCTTTCCATCATCAACGTTGAGAATTGAATTAAATGTGAGTTATTCCATCAAGACCAAGAGCATAATTCTTATTTGGCGAGAGCTCTATTGGGAGAAAGTATGGCATTCTGCTTCAAGTACTGATGAGTTTCTTGAAATAGTCAGAGTGAATGATTCATCCATGATGATGTCTTCCTGTATACTGATTCCTTACAGGCAATCACTTACTCTTATATAATAGAGTATATTTGCTCGATACATTAAGGTAGTACTTTCCGAAGCGTCGATGTAGAAAGTTTCGAATTGGTGCGCGTTGAATGCAATAGCGTTGGTTTCATCTATAGAACGATACGTGTTTGCTGGGATTGTACTCGCGCATGCCCGATCACACACACACAATTATGCCTCTCAGATGTCCGATATATCTGGCAACGTCCGACCTTTCCTGTTATCGCATAGCACGTGCTCGAGTTATTTCCCTGTTCGTCTAACATCGTACTCTCTCCCTTCCTCGAGGTGCGGGGTTGCCAAGCGTTTCGTATTGAAGCTCGAATGTCAAAAAATAATATACTTTCGTATCGAACATTTCGTGAACTAAAAACAACAATCGATCGAAATTTTGACCGTAGCTTCCTTTTGGTGTGAACTTCAAAGGGTCAGTTTTTTGCCTCGGTCGTAAGAGCGTTTCGTTTTATACGTAAGATTTAGAAACATTTCCCAGCTGATTTTCTATACCTTGCATGTAAAAGTGCTCGACTTTGTCATCGAAAATCACAAAAACTAAGAACAAGAAAGGCTTGAAACTTCGGAAGATGATCGAAGACATATTCCTGTACATTATATTTCAATTTCAGTGATTTCTTAAAAAAATCGCCTGAGGGAAGTACTACCTTAAGGAGTGAGGATAGCAGATAAAAAAGCACTTTTCTTCCGATGATAAAGTCAACCAGCAGCAAGCAACATGCTGTTCCAGTCAACGTACTAAGCTAGACACGGAGAGGCAGTAACACGAAATAAGATTTTATCATGGTGCTAACTATATCTGAGCCATCGTGTTGTGTCACTTTGGTTATTGGATTTCTGATTTCCGATAATCTATGATAACACAGCTATATAAAAAAAATGTCCAGAACTTTTAACGAGAAACATGTATCCCTATGTATTTTGAGTCGCTGAATTTCGAATCTAAGGTCAAAATAGCACATTTCACGATTAGTTTCCGGCAAAACCTCAAACAGCCTCATTTTTGAGTATGTCATGGGAAAAAAGAGAAACATGCATCCCTATGTATTTTGAGTCGCTAAATTTCGAATTTGAGGTCAAAATAGCATATTTCACGATTAGTTTTCGGCATAACCTCAAAAAACTTCATTTTTGAGTATGTAATGAAAAAACATGGTTTTATTATGGATTTCAAGCAGCCGAATTCAAAAATGGTATCAGGTCAGTGATATTACTGAAAAATTTGAAACATAAGCACAAAACAAAATTGCCTGAGCGACACTTTTCAGGACTAAATTGAATCAATGTACTTCCAGGCATTGATTCCCATACGTAAGTGAAATTAGTGTTGGTCTTTTATGGCTGTATGAAAGGACAGCTATTTTTTTTATTATTACGCAATCTTTTGCATTCCAAAGACCTTCGTAGCGGCATTTTTCTCTTTGAACTTTTTTTCTGAGATAGATCTCTTTTCAACGTCCAACTGTAGTCCGCCATCATATTTCCATCCCATCTTCATTGATATCGTTGTTCCATCACTTCAATATCTTGATGGAACCTTTCACCCTGTTCTTCACTGTAGTCCCAAAGATTTTCAAGGAATTATTAAACATGAGAATCCATGAAATGGAGCTTCGAACTCATTAAACACTTCAATTCTTTAAACTATCGACCATTCTCGAAATTTTCGAGAGAGCCATGCTCTTTTCTTAGTTGAAGTCATTTGAGTAACAAAAACGTGTAGAATATGATGCGCCGTTCCTTCTGCGATGCCTACAGCCTCAGCTATCTCGCGACCCTTCAATCGGCGGTCTACCAACACGAGGTCGTGGATTTTTTTTTACGTTTTCCTCCGTAGAAGCCGTTTTCGGGGCACCTGGGCGTGGCTCATCAAAAACCGATGTGCGGCCACGAACAAACTCGTTGAACCAATTCTTGACGGTCGCAATCGAAGGAGAAGAGTCACCGTACACAGCATCCAAGCGATCTTTGATTTCGCTGCGCGTTTTCCCTTCCAAAAACAAGAATTGAATCACCGAACGATATTGCTCTTTTTCCATTTTTGTAAAACTGACCGACACGCTCGCTGCCAAAGGCTATCAAAACAAAATTGATGAAGGGAATTGACTGAAACTTTGACAGTAGGCTACTAAAAGAATGTACTGCACGATGGTAAAACTCTTTCGCAATAGCAGCGCCATCGGGCGGTGAGGCTAAGTACTTGTTGAATGACCCTCGTATGACTCGTAGCATCCTCTTTTGGCAAACACTACTGATCAATATACATATAAGTATAAATGTAACCGTCGGCGAAGAAAGAGACTAACACCCGAAAAATCGATTTTTAGTTTTTTTCACCAATCAATAGTTATTTATTTGCTCTTTCATAATAAAAAAAATTATTTTTTAATCCACAAAATTTAAACTGTTATCGAACTGCAAAGTAAAGCCCTCTTATGGAGTTCCTGTGCTGGACCGCCTCTTCAATCGCTCCTCCTGTGAAATGTAGCTCCCGAGCGTTAGGTCCGTTTCTTCGCGGACGGTCACTAATAATTATAATTTCAAACATTTGTAGGTCCAACCTGCAAATCAAGAATGGATTTGTAGGCTAACATGAAACGTTAGAAAATTGACGATTCCAAACTATCTTTAATTATGAAATTTGAAATTTTAAATAAAATGTACTGAAATCTTACGATTCCTTAGCTGAAACCCTTGAAACTAAATTATTGTAGGCAATTTCAGGATGTCCCTTGAAATGCAAGAAAAAAATTCCTGATAATTTCGTGAATGCTTCTGTCTCCCCCCCCCCCTGAGCGTCACTTGACAGTCTATACTCAAGGTCTTCGCTAGGACACCCAGCGACGTATCAGAAGTTATATATATCGCATCTCTCTGCGCATATACTTTTGCACGTGCCGGGTTCATAGATTATATATGCGGCCCTGAGTGTTTACTCATTCCTCGCTCTAAATCCGGTTTAAAGTAGATTTTTAATAGCCTCCAAATTGTGGCCAACCAGTCCCAAAAGTGGCCACGAATTCGCAGATGAGTGTATTTACATAATAGCAGACTAATCGTAAATGCCTTTTCTGCTGCTTTTTTCACAACTTTGTGGTTCTTCAGAATTATTCGTATTGAAATGATTTTTCGGAGATTCTAGTATGGCCTAAATTTGAAATTGTTTAATTCGGAATGTTGCATTGTAATGTTATATTGTATTGATCATTCCATGAACGATCATCCGAAAACGATTGCGGTCATATTTCACAAAAAATTTTTTAATTTGTCTATAATTATTTTTTATATCTCTAGATTCGATTCGTGTATTTCAAGTATAATGAATTATTTTTCATTAAACCAGAAATAATTTTTGAAAACATGTGGATGTGTGGCACATGGCGGCAGTACATCATTCCAAAAATGAATCGAACACTAAAATTACTTATTTGAAATTGAGTAGAGAAAAACAGTGCGATTAGGGATGATTCAAATTTATTATCCACAATGCTATTTTGGATTTATAGTTGAAATAGGAGAGGAAAAATGTGTTTGAAGTGACCTGTCAAAATGTGTTATCTTCGTAAACTTTGATAATTTATTACAAGCAAAATACAATACCGAAAATTTCAAAACTTGTTTCTAAACAAAGATTAATACCAACCTTTTGCACGGTATTCAGTGAAATTGCTCATAAAAATTTATTTCTTCAGATTTTCGTCTTCGAAAACCTGAAAATTAGCAAAGAACACCACTTTCAAACCCGCGTATTTCCGAATATACATTTTTTTGAAAAGTTTCATCTGTGCGAATAAATTATTTACACTTATATCTATCACTCACAAAAACTTCGCGAATGCATTTTGCGTGGATTTCTTTTAAATTTTGTTTAAAATTTTGTCTCGACCGACCGATTTTGACAGAATTAACCAAAGTAGGTAAAGCAAACTGAAGGAAGCAGTCAACGTATCGATTACTTTCTACAAGCCAGGGGAAGTGGGGAAAAATCTGGAAGTGTCAGGGAATTTTTCTCATTCAACACATTATAATTATAATTCAATCATTATTATTATAACTAAATAATTATAATTATATGATTACAATATCACAGAATTACAATTATATTGTCAGATAACGGTTAGGGAAAATGAAAAATTGGTCAGGGAAAAGTCAGGGAATTTAGAAATTGGGATGTTGTAGCAACTCTGAATTTGCAGGAATAATATTGAAATCACGTCCTTTTTTTAACAGGTTCTATCAAAATTCTTGCAAATTATTTCGAAATCGATGAAAATTAGTGATTTATTGTACTTACTTGAGGTATGGAATTTTTGTTGAATTTTAAATTCAAAAAAAGTAAGTAATCGATACGTTGACTCCTTCCTTCAGTTTGCTTTACCAACCTCGGTTAAGTCTATCAAAAACGGTAGGTGGAGGCAGCATTTTAAACTTTATTCAAAAGAAAACCACGCAAAGTACATCCGCGAAGTTTTTGTGAGTAATAGATATAAGTGAAAATAATTTATTCGCACAGATAAAACTTTTTTAAAAAACGTATATTCGAAAATACGCGGGTTTGAAAGTGGTGTTTTTTGCTAATTTTCAGGTATTCGAAGACGAAAATCTGGAGGAATAAATGTTTATGAGTAACTTCACTGAATACCGTGCAAAAAGTTGGTATTAATCTTTGTTTCGGAATAAGTTTCAAAATTTTCGGAAGTGTATTCTACTTGTGATAATTGATCAAACTTTACGAAAATGACACATTTTTACAGGTCAGTTTAAACACATTTTTCCTCTCCTATTTCAACTATAACTCCAAAATAGCATTAGAGATAATAAATTTAAATCATCCCTGATCGCACTGCTTTTCTCTACTCAATTTTCAATAAGTAACTTTAGTATTTAATTCATTTTAAAAATGATGTACTGTCACCCTGTTCCACACGTCCACATGTTTTCAAAAATTAATTTTGGCTTAAGGGCATGTCTAACAGGAGTCACGTGACCAAATTAATGCTCGATTTTTAATCTTCATTTTTGAAACGATTTACTCTTTCTGTAACTGAAATATCGCTCTGAAACTTTGGGAAATGCAAAAGGAAACAGTAACTTACGTTTGTATACATCATTTGGGTGGAAATTTGTAAAAAAAATTTCTCTAAGAAATTAAAACTGGTGCAACGTCAGAATTTTTTTTTCGAACAACTTTTATCCACAATAAAGAAGATATTGAGTTGTAATTTTCGGAAATGACATAAACGGCACTGAGGAACGTTTTTATAGTCCTAATTATTTGCAGTTGAAAAAAAATTTTTTAATGAAAAACTGAATTTAGAGAATTACCGACCGTGCGACGGCCTACATAACGAAGTCCACAATGGCAGTAAGTGACAGGTCTCGGGCTGACATTAGGATTTTAATCGATCCTAACTGCCAAAAAAACTCGGTTGGTAATTCTTCAAATTTAGTTTTTCATTACATTTTTTTTTCAAGTGCAAATAATTAGGACTATAAAAACGTTCCTCAGTGCTGTTTATGTTATTTCCGAAAATTTCAATTCGATATCTCATTTCATGTGGATATAAGTTGTTTAAAAAAAGATTCTGACGTTGCTCCAGTTTTAACTTCTTCGAGAAATTTTTTTTACAAATTTCCACCCAAACGATGTATACGAACGTAAGTTTTTGTTTCCATTTGCATTTTCCAAGGTTTCAGAGCGATATTTTATTTACAAAAAGAGTAAATCGTTCCAAAAATAAAGATTAAAAATCGAGCATTAATTTGATCACGTGACTCCTGTTAGACATACCCATAAGGGTGTTGGATAATAATCGAACTTGGAATTTTTTTTTATAGATAGGGCACTAATATTCGAGATTGTATATAGTCCTGGGGTTGATCTCTCCTGCAACAACTCCTTCTTATGCCAGGGAAATTAATATTTTGGGTGGAAATATGCATTTTTCGAAACAAAGAAATCATGTGAGAGCAGGCGGATGTCGAGAAAAAGAGGGTAGAAATCAGAAGCCTTATAGAGTTACATCTGCAAACTTATTGTTCACACAAAACTTTGACACTGGCAAAGTATTCGCGCGTGTGACTTTACATTCTAATACTCCGGACTTTATGAATAAAACGACGATTTCGCGATTTATTAGAATAAACAACGTAATCAGCTGTTCAAAAATCAATAGTCCCGACGCGAAGCAAGAGAGAGAAAATATATGACGTGTGGACGTGCTGTTTTTATAGTCGCCAGCGACTCTCACACGCAGCTCAATTTTGTGTACTACTAATCGCTCCGCGTGACCTGTCGGCAAGGTAGTTTTCACATTGAAAATAAAACTTAGAAAAAAAGCAACTGAAAGTAGAAAACTAATCTCTTTTTGGGTAACGAGATATTGGCCTCGTTGTTTTGCAGAACTGACTTTCGAATGTATCAACTTTCCAAATAAATGAATGAATGAATGTACAATTTGGCGAATTAATAAATGTATAATTTCGAAATAAGTTTACAAAGAACCAAGTTTTCGAACTCCAAAGTTAGAATTTATTTTTTGGCGAATTGATAAATCTATAATTCCGGAATAAGTTTTCAAGACGGGTAATTTGGGAATTTACCTTTGGTCACTGGAAAAATTCAAAATCCATAAACACATTTGCAAACAACTCAGTCTTGTAATTTTCGATTTTCAAATTTGATAAATTCGGTAATTTCAAGAATGTATTATTTGCTGAACTGATAATTCTATCATTTCGAAATGAATTTGCAAAGAGCCCAATTTTGGAATATAAGAATTTCAAATTTTGTACAGAGGGTAATTTTGAAATTTACTTTTGGTCACTGCATGAATAAAACATTTTAAAACAAATTTGCAAACAAATTTGGAAATTCAAATTTGGTCAATTTGGTAACTTTAACAATCTATCATGTGGCGAATTGATAAATGTATAATTTCGAAATAAATTCACTAAGAACCAAGTTTTCGAATTCCAAAGTTGGAAGTTATTTTCTGGTGAATTGATAAATGTGTAAATCGGAAATAAATTTTCAAAGCATCAAATTTGGTAAATTTGGCAACTTAAAAAATTTATTTTCTGGTGAATTGATAGGTCTATAATTTCGAAGTGAATTAGCAAAGAACAAAGTCTTAAAATTCCAAAGGTGGAATTTATTTTTTAGCAAATTGATAAATTTATAATTCTGAAATAAATTTACAAAGAACTAAGTTTTCGAATTCCCAAGTTAGAATTTATTTTTTGGCAAATTGATAAATCTATAATTCCGATATAAATTTTTAAAAAATCCAATTTGGGAATTTGAAATTGGGTAAAGTGGGTAATTTTGAAATTTATTTTTGGTCACTGGATAAATTTGATATTAATAAAAAAAATTTCAAACAACTCAGTTTTGGATGTTAGGAATTTCAAATTTGGTAAAGTGGGTAATTTTTTAATTTATTTTTTGTCCGCTCGATAAATTTAGCATTTATAAATAAATTTGCTGAAAGTCACAAGTTTCGAAGTCTCGAATGTCGAACTTGATAAAATTAGAAATGTCTGAATTTCCACATTCGCCCCAAATTGTACATTCATTTATTTATTCATTTAGAAAGTTGATACATTCGAATGTCAGTTCTGCAAAACAACGAGCTCAATATCTCGTAGGTGCAATTTTTCCTTAACAATTTTCATTAGCCGAGTTCCGTGTAGGGACCGGGTAGGATCCGGCTAAAAACGTAATTTCATATTTGCTGAAATTCAATTTCTGGTTCATTTGCTGGATAGAAAGCGGATCAGGCACTTTCTTCATTTGCGCCTTTAACGCCTGAGGCCAGTCCCAATTTAGTCTTTCGTGTTATTATGCAGGTTTGCTAAGTTTGGAAGATTCTTTGTGTGGTTTCGGAGAGTCTTGAATGAGCACTTAATTATGTTATAGGTCAGAACTCGATTCAATGTTATTTTTAAGTGTGGTTACGTCAGCTTAATGTTAAGCCAGCGTAACCTCTGGGGTTTTAAGAAGAAATCGGAGCATCAAATTTGGCAATAGGGTATTAAATTATCCTTAAATGAACTCTCAATTATGATATAGATCTTAACTTGATTCGAACATGTGGTTTCGTCAGCTTAACATACCTGAAATTTCGGGAACTAAAATAGAAGTCACTAAAGAACGCTTGTGCACTCACCAATTCTTTCAATTCGACAATACATAAACGATCTGTAGTGCCTTTTATATAAGTTAACAAAATTTCAACTGCATATCTCATTTCGCTTGTATCTGAGTTCTTGCGAAAAAATGTCGATCAGGTATAGGAATCGGGTAAGTGTTACATGGCCTTTAAGGACCCTTAAGCATAAAAGATTTTCACTGATCTATGTGCTTCAACTAAATTTCCGACGGCTTTTGATTACAGA
The DNA here is from genome assembly GCA_032362435.1 of Melikaiella ostensackeni. Lineage (NCBI taxonomy): Eukaryota > Metazoa > Arthropoda > Insecta > Hymenoptera > Cynipidae > Melikaiella > Melikaiella ostensackeni. The sequence goes on from JAUMHM010000079.1 coordinate 22,251,488, forward strand.
AGAATAAAAGATGATTGACAATGATGATGCAGCACCTATCACTTCAAATCGAAGCGCCACCACGCCCACGTTCAATTTTTTGCAAGATTTCACAGAGTCAATCTTCGTTGGATCATATTCATCGGACGAAGAATTACTTACGTCGAAAACGGTCGAAACAGCAACATCGCCACACCCAGAACTCCACAGTACTACGATGGAACCAGCAGCGCAAACTACGAATAATCCAAGTAGTTCATCACAAACTCCACTCACCGAATATTTTAACATGAAAAATTTGAAAGATTACATAGTAGATAATGAGAACGCGATTATGTTTCAATAGTCAGGTTTGAAGGTATGGGAGGTTATTATAGTAATTCTTGGCATTTCAACACGCTTTTATTTAAGTTATAAAGGTAGCCGTGCGCTAACTGAGGCAACAAAACTGTCTGCTGGTCAACACTTTGCTGGTTGGGATATTAGTGACTACTACCTGTCGAAAATATTTGATCCACCTGAAAACGTAATCATATACCATTTCTACTGCGCGATATGTTGCAGAAAGTTAGAAACACCTTCTACGAAAAAAAATTTAAGAAACATTCGGTAATTTGCGAAAAATGCCTGCGAAATTATAAGTTATCAATGCTTTCGCTTAATTACGAGTATTTCATATCCGTCGATCTAAAGTATCAAATAGCATCTTTGCTAAAAATGACTGATGTGAAGGATAGTTTGTTCCGTAATTTATATATATTAATAACAGTGCAAAAAAATCATTTTGGCCACAACTAGGTACTGTCAACGAATTGCCTCCGAAATTGCGATTCAGATATCCACTATCGGCAGGTGTGTGGATAGGCAAAAAGGAACCATTTGCTAATTTCATAAAAACCTACATGACATCTTTTATACTTCAAATGGAAGAACTGGGAAAAACGGACTTTAGTTTAAATTTTGATGGAAAACGTGTTTGATTTTTAGTAAAGACTTTGATGTGTACCATTAATAGCGCCGCCCGTCCTCTTCTGTAAAATCGCATACAGTATAATGGGCTTTATGGATGCTCATAGTGCTATTCTCGTGATGAACACAAGTACGGTTGTATTTGTTTTTTGATGGAGAAAATTGAAGCCCCTACGAGAACACACGACAGTCACATTAGCGATATGCATACTATAATGGAAGCACTTTAGTCGCAAAAGAATAAATTGGCCGCAGGTGAAGAAGTTGAAAAAAGAGGAAAAAAGGATGAGAAAATGAAGACATGCTAACAGATCAACACCAATTGGATAAAGACGTGTTAACAGATGAAGGTGGATTAGAGAATGAACAAAATAAGCAAGAGGATGAGTAAGAGGAGGAGGAGGAAGAAGAAGAAGAAGAACTAAAAAGAAATTCAGAAACAAACGACGCAGAAGGAGCACACACAGAAGAAAATCTTCAAAATGAATGTTCACAAGTAAAGAAAGAGAAGGGAAAGAAAGAAAAGAAAGCAAAAAATGAAAAAGGTGTAAAGGGATACTCAGTTTTAACGGAATTAGATGACTTTGACATGGTCTGGGCCTCTTCAAGGGACTATTTGCATGGCGATTCAATTGGCGTGGTGCTTTATCTATGGTTGCAATGTACCAAAGCAGGCAGCCCCGTTAGACCGTTGACGACGGAAAAATGTGAGTGGAAAGCGTCCGAGTGGCGCATTTGGTTGCTTTTTCACGCGATTCCTTATTTGCGTGGAATTTTATACGATTACGCTTTGCAACAATTCTTATTATACGCAAATAGCATTTATACACTGATAGAAACGTATATAAGCGAGGGAGAGTTGCGAAAAATAGAATTTGATCTAACGCAGTTCGTGCGTACATTTGAAATTCTTTATGGCGGAAAGTCTATCAAATTCAGGGGGCACACCTTAAAACATTTAGTTGAATGTGTGAGGAAGTGCTGTCCTCTTTGGGCAGCATGAACGTTTGCGTCCGAAAATACCCTATTCTACCTCAAGCAGTGTGTACACGGGCCCAAAGGAGCTGACGACCAAACTGCAAAAAAAAATTTACAAGCTTAATTTTTTAAAAGTCTTGTAACGGAGGTAGTTGAATCTGCCACTGTAAAAATATTTTGCAAATCATAATTTTCGAAACAAGACGTTGCATCTTTCTGTCGCAGTGGTGATGTTGTCTTCATAGGAAGGGGTAAAGCAGATCGAAGGTACGACACTACTTCGACTTATGATATAGAAGTTCGCACATTTGATCGGTTTATCACATCAGGTATGGTGATACATTCTAAAAGATACAAAAAGCCTCAAAACACGAAAGATATAATCTTTCGTCTTGAAAGCGAAACTTTTGTTTAAGTGTTGAGCTTGCTTCATTGCGGTGTCACGGCATATACGGAAGATGTATTCTTGAGTGTAAGAAACGTTGTTCTGTATAATGCAGCGATTAATAAATACCACAAAATGAAGATGTTATATTAAGATATTTATTTGGAGTTGTGAACCGCGAAAGAAACGATTTCGTTAAAGTAACGGAATCAAAAGGAAAATGTGTCTTCATGAACACTGGCGATAATAAGACGTACATCTCGACCATACCAAACACCCTCGAAATACAATAGAATGAGTGTATCGATGATAGACTAAGAAAAAAGGCGAATACTTTAATAAAAATTTCAATCTAGGGACTATCTTAGACTTATCTTTTACCCCGCTAAACTATTTGGACATATACAATAATAGTAAATAACTAAAAAGCAAAGAATTTTTCAATATTATATTGTTTGTAAATTGATTCTAATAATTCTGGTTCCATTTTCCGGATAGAAACCGGATAGAGCCGGGTCGAGGCTTGATTTTCATCGTAACGATTCGCAGTACCGTACAATGACCGGATAAGAGACGGGTGGGAACCTAATTTGGTATCTGCAGAAGAAGACCGGGTATGTATCTGATAGAAACGCACTTGCGGGTTTGATTGTACAGACCTGATAGTACCCAGATAGAAACTTGTTTTTTGTGCGACGAATATTTTATTTCTGGTTCTATTTGACGGATAGGAACCGGGTAGAAGATAGATTTTCACCTTAACGATTCTGATCAGTGCAAGCACCGTACAGTGACCGGATATTACCCGGGTGAAAATCTAATTTGGTATCTGTGAATAGAGACAGGGTATGTACAGGGTAGAAACGCACTTTCGAGTTTGCTTATAGAGACCTGGTAGAATCCGGGTGAAAACTTCTTTTCGTGTGCGTCGAGTATTTCATTTCTGGTTCCATTCAACGGATAGGAACCGGGTAGAACCGGGTAGAAGATGGATTTTCGTTAACGATTCTTTTCAGTGCAAGTACCGTACAGTGACCGGATAAGAGCCAGGTGGAAACCTAATTTGGTATCAGCAAATAAAGACCGGGTATGTACCGGGTAGAGACGCACTTTCGGGTTTGCTTATACAGATCTGATAGAACCAGGTAGGAAACTTCTTTTCATGTGCGTCGAGTATTTCATTTCTGGTTCCATTGGATGGATAGGAACCAGGTAGAACCGGGTAAAAGATGGATTTTGATCTTAACGATTCTCATTAGCGCAAGTACCGTACAGTGACCGGATAAGGCCCGGGTGAAAACTTAATTTGGTATCTGCAAATGCAGACCGGGTATGTACCGGATAGAAACGCACTTTCCGATTTGCTTACACAGACCTGATAGAACCCGGTTGGAATATTTTATTCTGTTCCCATTTCCCGGATAAGGGCCGGATAGATCTGGATAGATCGCGCAAATTTTAATCACAGGCCAGTTAAAAACCATATAGAACCGGATTATACCCCAAATTGGTATCTACTCGGTTTATTGCCGGTTTCTATTTGATTTCAACCTGACGTTTTAAGCAGGGCGATCTTATATCCCTCTAATTTCCATGCATGAAGCAATAGAAGAAAATTTTTCCGGTTCAAAACCTTCGGAAGGCTTTGATGAGCGAATCAATGAGTCTGTTCAGTGCATTACAAAGGATTCACATCGTTAATGTTTTAAATATTTGAAGTATTATAAAATTAATTTTTATGTAAAATAGGTATTCGACTATGACCGTTTTTCAAGAAATGACATCGTTGGATCTGTGAGAGTAGCAATGGAACAGCTCGAGTTAGTTTCATCATCATCATCTGTAGAGGTCTGGGGTGAAATTGCACGCGAAAGGAAACCACCTGATGAAATACAGGAAGTGCTCCTCTCGCTTTCCTACTTACCTAGTGCAGAGAGACTAACTGTGGTTATACTTAAGGCTAGAAATCTTTTTCCCCTGCAGGTAACACTATTCAATAATAATTAATCTAGAGTCAGTAAGATACACAGTACCGTCAGCATTATTAAAATCCATTTCGTCAATTCCACAAGAAGATCAGGGCTGGCATTAAGGCCGGCAAATCCGTGCGTTGCACGAAGCCTCGCGCAGGAAGGGGCCTCACGCGAGGCTGATTACTAAGATGTTAACTCGAATAATTTGTTTATCCCC